>PVKN010012886.1:0-20391 GCA_004027915.1 Capromys pilorides
GGGAGGGGAGAGAAGGAAAAAGAAAAGGAAAAGGGAAGGTCCTTCCCAGCCACACCCCCAATGCCCACCTCTCCTGATGCACCTCCTAACAGGACATTCAGCTATAAACTCATCAACAGATTATTAGCCCACAGGTGAGTAGAGTGCCTGCATGAACTAATCACCTTCTAACAGTGCCACCTGAACATCTGAGACTTTGGGGAACATTTCAGACCTGCGCAGTAACACTGCCCTTAGTCAACATATGCATCCTGAACTGGACATGATGATGGAAACCTGTACCCCCGCACTCGGGGAGGGAGGCAGGAGGATCCACATTTAAGCCCAGCCTATTCAATTCTAACAATTTAGTGATAGCGCATCTCAAAATATAATAAAAATTTAAAAGGCTAGGAGACGTAGCCCTGGCTTCAACTTCCAGGATCATAAAAAGACAGTAGGAGTGGGGGAGGAAGGAGGGGAGAGGGAGGGAGGGAGGGAGGGAGGCAGAAAGAGAACATGCTGTCACTTCTCACTTTCTTGTGTCTGAGTCACCTGTATAGCTGCATTCAAAACGCCAGGATAGTACAGGGCAAGTACCCACCAAGTTCCTGGGTACCAATGCTGCACTCACAAGCCAGGGCCACACTCTGAGCCCCTGAGGTGGGGACACTGTTGGGACTGCGGTGCACCCATCCTGGCTGACAAGCACAGGGAGCCGCTCCTCAGTCAGGCCAGCTTGCGCTCTCCTCCCTCTCTTTCTCTGGTTTTCCTCCATACACCAGTGGAGCCCTAGCTGACAGGCCCCAGGACCCCCGCCACCTCTTAGGGCTCGCCTCCTCTGTGGATCTGGGATGTCAGCTCAAGGGCCAAAAGGGTGATGAAGAAGTAAACGCCTGCTGTCATCAGTGAGCGTCCCCCACAAGGGCAGGGTCAGCTCCACATCAGCTTAATCGTGAGCTTTCTTTACTGCTGCTGCCTCAGCAGCCTAAGCAGTACCAGACCCTTCGCAGGCGTGTGGCAAGTGCTGAGGTACACTACTCTGGCGGGACGCAGTCAAGCCTGGCCTGGTGGACAAGCAGTGGCACCCAGGTCCTGTGGAGAAAGACAGCAGTGAGTGTGTGTTCAGCCTTGTGTGTGCCCATGGGCTAGCCCCGGCCAAGGCCAGTTTAGGTCTCCTGTACCATGTGCCATCTGCTATCCCAGCGCCCCTTTCATCTTCAGTCTCATGTGGGAGTCTGCAGAGTCCAGACCAGAGAGTGTTCCTTGTCCTGGGCCAGCAGAGGACATTAAACCAGAGGACAGGACCCATCAGGGGGCTAACAGACAAAATCTGGAGGCTGGAAAGCCTCACGGGAATGTGATGAGTTGCCAAACCAGAAAGAATAGAAGCAAATATCAAAGCCAGGGACCACAGCCAGGACTTGCAGATCCAGGGAGATGAAAATGCGCAAGTGGGCAGATTACAACTGGGGAAGGGCCACGGCTCGCAGCAGACATCTGAGGCTTGCTTTCAAGTGTGTCCAGTGCTGTGGAGGGAGGGTCGGCTAAGATGAAAGGGGCCAGGGTGGCTGGTATTTTCCAGAGGCTCTTGGTTCTCCAAGGCTGAAACTGGGGCGACAGCATGTAGCCTGTGGAACCTTGGGGCCAACTCTAGACCCAGCAGCTTGCATACCCTGCAGTAGGGCCATGCAGAGAAGCCCCCGGTGGCCTGCTGTTAAGACAGTTGCTGACCCTTAGTCAGCAACTCAGAGTCAGCTGGCAAACCATTCCCAGCGCTCTCAGAATAGTGCTGGGCTCCCACCAGCTGCAGCACGACTGCTGCAGGATGGAGAAGATTTGGAGAAAAGGACTGGACAGAAGCCAGCAAAGCAGCTATGAAAGAGGAAGAGCAGGACAGGAGCAGCATGCCAAACCCCAGCGCTCAGGGCTTGGGTTGGGGGTGGAACTGCAGAGAAAAGCAGATCCCTCCGGTACCAAGAAAACCCTGACAGGGTCACGAGACGCTCAGCAGATGCGGCTGAGCATCTGACGACTCCGAAGTGGGACGGCGCACACCAGCTGCCACGCGCCTCTCCGCAGGCCCTCCGTGTCTAATTTTCCTCCCCTTCTGCTCCACACCCTTCTGTGCCCCACATCATCTCTGAAGAAATAAAGGTATTTTGCTCAAAAGGTGAGAAATGATTGCTGCACTAAAACAAAAACAACAAAAAAGTGTTTTCTTCTCTTTTAGGAGGGCTTTGCTGGCCCTGAACACAGGCCTTGAACACAGTAGGCAACTGCTTCACCATGGGGCTGCCCCCCTCCTCCACTCCAATTTGAAAATTTCTTTTCTGTTTTTTTTGCTGTCTTCCTCCCTCTCCCTTTCCCTTCTTTCTTTTGTGGTACTTGGGATCGCACCCAGGGCCTTCACACTGAGGACTGGACTAAGTGTCTGAGCTACAACCCCAACCTTTTCACTCCTTCTATTTTGAGTCTCACTGTCATTAAGTTGCCCAGGCTGTCCTTGAACTTGCAACCTCCTTGCTTCAGAGTGCTGCATTTATAGAGGTGCACCACACCCACCTCCAAATCTCTTATTTTCTCCCTTTTTCGTTTCCTCTCTCCCTCCAAATCCTCCTTTTTGTCACCAGGAATCAAACTCCGGGCCTCACACTTGCTAGGCAGGCACTATGCCACCGAGATACTGGTCCTCTCGTCTCAAACCCTCTGTTTACGCCACTACTCTCTGGGACCTTTGGGCCCAGCTTCCCACTGCCCATCCAGCAATAGCCAATCATCAGCATTAGTATCCAGCCAACCGCCTGCACTCAGGAGCACAGGGTGAGTACAGTGGTTGATACATTGTATCAACTTGGCTGAGTGACTCAGCCACATTGTTCCTGGCAAGTGGGGGTTCTGCCCTGGGTACAATTTATTCCTCCCTAGAGCGGAACCAGGGCCTGCGCTGGGGTATGATTGATTCCACCCTAGAGCACAATGGGCCTGCCCCAGAATGCCTCCACACAAAGAGACCTTATAAAGGAGCTGAGGAAGGAATCAATGTTCCACTTCGTGGGAGGAACTTCGGTCTTCCCATTTGGCTCGGACTTCATTACCTACCTTGCAGCGCAGACTCTTCAGCCTCAGATCCTTCACCTTCTGTCGCAGACCCGTCAGCATCTATCGCACTCTTCAGTCTTTTGACGCAGACCCATCGCCGGACTGGAAGAGACTTGTAGGGAGCACTGCAATGAGCTTCAGACCTTGGGACTGAATTCTTCAGTCTGGGGTGTGCAGACGCCCTCTGCACGCTTCCTCACTGACTCTGCGGCTGACTGTTGTAAGCCAGTCTTGTAATTCCTTGTACGTTGTATATTTTGTGTTAATATCCATTCCTTATATCTGTTCCTCTAAGTAAAACCCTGACCAATACAGTGAGGAACTAAAGGACTCAGGTTGAAGAGCAAGATCTTCAACTTAGAAATCAGATGGTGAGGCCAGGTGTGGTGGCGTAGGCCTGTAAGCTTAGGACTCAGGAAGCCAAGGCAGGAGGATCATTGCAAGTTTAAGACCTGCCTGAGCTACAAAGTGAGCTCATCCTGAACTGAACTACATACATAATGAGATGCTGTATCAAATCGACAAAAGAGGGCTGGGGAGATAGCTCAGTAGCATAAGGACTTGCCTGGCAAGCACAAGTCCAATCCTAGGTACCGCAAAAAAATCAGGTGATGGGTGTTAAGAATTCCTTTGAGACTCATTTTATGTAAGAAAAAAATATAGTATCACAGTGTAGCTGTAGATATCAAGCAAGAAAAAGTATTCGAAAGTGCTCTGTAAACTGAAAAATGCTGGGAAGAAGGTAACATTTTTTAGAAAGATAGATTGATTGATTTGGTACAGGGCCTTGCTACACAGATCAGATTCTTGATCCTGCTGTGTCAGCCTCCCCAGCAATGCGGTTACAGGTGTGCACCACCATGCTTGGTTTTGGGAGCTGGTTTAGCTTAGCTAATTACAAAAACCACAAAATAAAAGTGATCTTAAAATAGTTTATTTCTCTCTTATGTGAAATGTGTTTGACGGCCAGAGATAGCTCAGCAGTCTAAAGCGCCTGCTTAGGCAAGCATGTAGGCACCAAGCATGCAGGCACCATAGTTGAATCCCCAGCACTACATGCTGTGTCAGGCCCATCCTCAGGGTGGGCTGAACCGGCCACTAAAAAAAAGTGTTTGAAATTGTTATGGTACTTTCATGGTATAAAGAATCCAGGACCTTTTTATCTTGTTACTATACCATGGGTAGCTTCCATTTCTAAGGTCATCTCATGATCTGAAAAAGTCAGGATTTGGTGGCACCAAGTATCTGAGAATGGAGGAAACAGTAAAGAAGGGAAGGTAGAGCTAGGCATAGTGGCACTTTGGGAGGTAACTCCAGCACTGTGGCAGGCTAAGCCAAGTTCAAGCCAAATCTGGCTAACCTCATGAGACACTGTCTCAAAAATTAAAAAGGACTAGGGTTGTAGCTCAGTAGGAAGGCACTGGATCCAATACCAAAAAAAAGTTAAGTTATTCAAATTGAGTTCAAGGAGTAGACCCTAAATCTGCCTTCCATGGCAGGCAGCCAGAGGCTGTTTCTCCCCAACTCCGGTGGAAACCAAAAGCTGTTAGGTGAAAGCATGGTGCTATGGCCCTGGGCTAGCAGACACCACACACAGCTAAGGCTTGGGCAGAGAACAGAAGACAGAGTACTGCCATACTGGATGTGGAGACATCCCCATTTCCTTGTGCTTGGTTCCTAGAGTGCTGGTGGCCAGTGTCCTTTGCAACAATCTAGAGGAAGCCTTTGCCAGGGCTCTGACCATACTATACCACCCACTTCCTGAAAGTGCTGTAATGAGCAGAAATGCAAAACACCCCCCAGGATTTGGAGGCAGATCTATTTTATTGTTGGGCAGTAACAGGGAATTGATTGGCTCTCAAAATATCAGGCCTGTACAGAGGCTGCTACAATATGCATCACAGTGACCAGCTGTGCCTCAGTGACCAGCTGTATGGGTCATAGAGATAGCTCGGTGGCATAAGCGCCTGGCCAGCAAGCACAAGGTCCCGAGTTCGATCCCTAGTACAAAACAAAACAAAAAGAATGCAAAGTGACCAGCTATTGCTATTTCCAGCAGACAGTAGTAACAGGAACTATTACCTGGGCAACTAACACTGAAGGGGCATTTTCTGCTAGTAAAGAGCTGGCAGGGTCACCGAGTGTAGCCCAGTCTCAGCACCTACCTGGTGGTCTGAGTCTTCTGGGTGAAAACTGATGGTATGGCACTTGGCCTTATGGATCACATCCTCATGATTCTGCTCAGCATGTCAGGGCTGGGGCCCCTTGTTAAGAAGCCTGCTTACTCCTACACCAAGTGCAAAATTCAAGTTCCTGAGAGGTAAAGCTGGGGCTGCATCCTGCCTGCAGCACACCCTGCAGAGCCAGTAGTTTTGTATCTGTCTGTTGGTGAGTGCCTGGGGGTGAGATCGGCACATGGGTCTCCAGCCATGAGCTCCTGCCCGGCCTACTGCTACCAACATGCTGGGGTGAAGAAACACACACACAAAGGCGTTCAGGATGTAGCTGACTTTACTGAAGATGTGGAGGCACGATGAGGGTTTACATAGCAAAAATACAAAAAACCTTAAGATTGAATATTGACATCCATGAACTTAGAGACTCAGTCATTTCTACCCACCTCACCCCAGCCCCACCCCTTCCTAGGAGGTAAAACAGAAGTCAAATTCCTGCAACTTCTGAGAGTTCAGCCCTCCTAGGCCTTTCCCTGCAGCCACACACAATGTTAGATTCCTAATGAAGAATGTCTCTCCTTAATCCTGAGGATAGCACGAGGGTGCAAGACCAACTGGCAGTGCCATGAGCCTGGAGACCTTCTCCTTGACCTCTCTGAGGGACACCAGCACAGTTTTTGCTCTTTCCTCTAAAACTTAGGTGTGTGTGTCTCTCCCAGGGACACTTTTTCCCCTTAATACTGGCGCTGCAACCCAGGCCTGTGTATGTGAGCCCTGCATCTCTCAGCTCCATTTTTCACCATTGTGGTACACTGCCGGCCCTTCTTTTTACTTTCAGACAGGATCCTACTAAATTGCCCAGGCAAGGTTTAAACTTGTGATTCTCCTGCTTCAGCCTTCCAAGCAGCTAGAATATACACCAAGTGGTGACATTCTCTGAATGCTCACGAGCTAGGTGAGGCATGGCTCCTTCAAACATTTCATCTTCCTCTTCCCAACAGGATTCTGAAGTCCCAGCCACTTCATCCCATTTTGCCCAAGTTTATGAAGGTTGCAGGAGGGTGAGCCACCTGCTCAAGGTCATTTGACTTGGGAGAGGCCATTGAGTTCTGGGTTAGCTCTGTTGGAGAGTTAAGCTCTTAAGAACATCTGTAGACTTAGGTCTTTGGGGGAAAGCTTTTCATTTTTTAAAAAAATTTTTTATCTACTTTATTTTTTCATTTTTTGTTTTCATTCTTAGAGCTAAGACAGCAGGTAAGAAGAGGTCAGGTATGGCAACCCCAAGGTGAGGTCCATACCAATGTGCCCACATCCCCTATGCCTGGTGGCCAGGTGGGTGATGGGCACCAGCATGGCCCCACCCCATGCAGCCCCTGCAGCCTCAGGTGCTCCCTCCTGTCACACCCCACCCTGTCCTCCAGCCTCCTCCACCCACTGCTCACAAACTCTGAACCCAGTCTGTGAGAGGAAGTAGGTGTGTAAGGACCAAACCCACATAAGATGTGAAGCCACACCAGGGCAGCCCCACCCACTCCTCTGGGGACACACACACACACCTCCTGCATGGGCAAGCTAAGACCGGCAAGGGGATGACTTTCCTCCCTCTCCCCCCTTTCTACTTGATGACACTGCCAACTCTAAACCATGTTAGGAGGACCTGGGCTTTGAGGTCCCTTCCTCACCACCCAAGTGCGCTGCACACTCCCTTGCGGCTTCCTCACTGCCAGGCACAGCAGCCCCAGGAAGCGACTGGGCTGGGGCCCAGCAGGGCAGGCGACCCTGCTGCACAACTCATTCCTCTCATCTACAGCAGCTCCAGGGTTTTCTAAAACTCAAATCCCAAGCACTTGCTGTGCTCCTGCTTCTCCAGAGGTTCCCTTCATACCAGGAAAAGCCCAGTTCTCAGGAGTGGGCATAAGGAGGTCACCAGGGCTGGGTTTCCTGCTTCTCCTCCCCACCTGGGTGGTGGCCAGGGCACCGCTGGCCCTGAGATTCACTCATTCCAGACTCAGCAGCCTCCTCTCAATGCCCGGGACACTGTCACCTGCTTGCCTCTAGGACCTGCTGGGGCCGTCATATGCTGTCCCTCGCAGCTCCACGAGCTGCATCTTCTTGTCCTTTAAAAACCAGCCCATGCCCCTACCCCAGGCTGTCCCCAGCAATGACCCAAAGCTCTGCCCAGTCACACCCTCCACAGCTTTCCCTATGACCTGCACATCTTCCTCACTGGCTCACTCTTTCTTCATCCAATGCAAGCGCAACAGGAGCTTGTCTCTGTCTGTCTGTCTGTCTGTCTGTCTGTCTGTCTGTCTGTCTGTGCACCAACAACCCCAGTGTCCAGGCCAGAGGTGGACTTGGGTATCTGCAAAGTGAATGAATAAGTGCACTGACATCCAAGTGGGTTAGCTCAGCTCCTGCACCTCTCTTCATCTTTACAAGGCGGTTGCTGGGGCAGCAGTGCACACCTGTAGCTCCCAGCACTTGGGAAACTGAGACATGAGGATCACTTGGACCAAAACACTTGAGGTCAGCCTGGGTCACATGGCAAGAAACTGAGTCAAGAAAAAGAAAGAGAAAAAAGAAAAAGAAATCGGTCTGTGGAACTGGAGAGCTCACGGAGGTGCTCTCTATGGTCATGAAGCAGCTCAGTCATGGTGGACAAATACCCAGTGTTGGGCTTAGCCCATCCTTCCATAGAAGAGGCTTCTTTGGTACCACAGATGGAACCCAGTATACCTCATGCATGCCAGACAAGCTCTACCATGAACTACATCCCAAGCTCCTCTTATTTTGAGACAAGGTTTTGCCCAATTGCCAAGATTTGCCTCAAACTTGTTACCCTCAGCCTCCCAAAGAGCTGGGATTATAGCTGTACCCAGTGCTCTTGAAAAATGAGCCACAGCTGGTCACGGGGTGGAGAGGAAGGCACTACTGGCTGGAAGAACAGGTGACACCAATAGCTAGGCAGAGTTGTCAGGGGCTCCGAGCATCAGGGGACAGGGAACCTAGGAGCTGGGAGGTGCTGCAGGAAAGGTGGTCAGGCCACTTCCCTTTGACCCCAACAAGACCACAGGGAGGCAGACACACCCACCACCTTCCCAGGTGATCTCTGGGCCACGCCCACCTACAAGTAGGTGAAGCTCCCCTGGGCTTCTGGAATTGCTAAGAGGGCATGCTCAGAGCCAATGTTGGGACCCAAGCCCTGCGGCCCCACCCATCACAGCACAGAGGGTCTTCAACTAGGGGAGGCTGAGGGGCCCACACGCCCCTTCTCTGGGCCTATGTGCAGGTGCACAGTGCTGGGGCCTCTGAACCCAAACAACCCTGGCATGGTGCTGAGGAGGCAGAACTGTGGCGGTGGGGACCACAAACCCAGGCTGGTGTGTGCCAGAGCACATGCCCACGCCCGGGCACTCACTCCAGGCATTAGGATGCCTGCCCCTCTTTACCTGGCATCTGTCTGCGAAACACCCACAGGGAACTAGGTACAGTTATGCACCTCTGCTGACCTTTCCCTGCCCTTCCATCTCCCCCATCCCAGGTCTCCTCCCACCACCTCCACAAAGCCTACCTGTCTGTTCCCTGCTGTACATAGGTAATGCTCTTTTATTTCGCTTTTTAAATTCTTTACATTTTGGGGGGGAAAAAATCCCCAACAAATTCTTTACGTTTTGGGTTGCCTCATACCAGGGAAAGCATGCGCTATCTAAGCTCACCTGCTGGGCTGTCCTACCTTGCAGGGAGAGTGGGCCTCCCTCAACAGTACACTTACAACCAGGGCAGGAGGCCGAAATCTAGTCCTGCTTTAGGAAGGGCTTGGTGAAGCTACCTTACGATGGAGACAGTAGGTGCTGGGCTGAGGACGGAGGGAACCAGATGGCTCGGATTCTCTTCCCATGCTGGACAGGACGTGAGCCAGGTTCCTCCCACAGCTCATCTGTTCCGAGAATGCAGTTCAGTACGGCGTGCGCACCTGGGGTATGCAAAGCCCTGGGTCCTATTTCCAGCAAAGCACACACCGCATATGCACGCACTCATATACACGTGTACTGCCCAGCCTTTAAACCAAGCTCTGCTCAAGGGCCACCTCCCTGAGTCCTCCATACCCTGGTCTCTACTGTCTTTGTCCTCTGGCTGCTTTGAGGATGTGCCCATCCCACCCAACAGCTTCCCAACCTAGCTCCATTGTTTGACCATATGTGCTAAGTGTTAATGTCACTGTCAATTTACTGACCACTTGGGTACAGTGAGCACCACCATAGGCACTGCGCACACACGAGGTAGGTTATTATCATACCCATTTTACAGATGGGATAACTGAGGCACACAGAATTTAAGTAGTTCACCCCAAGTCCCTGAATTGGTGGGCAGACTATCTCCAGAGCTGCTGCTCCTAACGCCACTTCGGAGAATCCCTCAACGCTGCTGTAAACAGAAGATCTGCTGAAGCACAGAGCTCACAGCAAACACCCAGAGGTTTGATCTTATTCCCTTTGCTGCAAGCTGCTAGGACTGTGGTTCCTGTCTGGGAAGACAGCACCAAAGAGCCAGGAGGTGGCAGCAAGGAGCCACACAGGCCCTCTGGGGGGAGGGGCAGGGAGCTGTTCTGGGCGGTGCTGTTGGCACTTCACAGGCTTCCTGGAGGCTCCTCCTCTGCTGCGTCCCTGCTCTGTACAGAGCAGCAGCAGGCTGTGATGTCTGCGAAGGTCAGGCAAGCAGAAATACACCTGGTGCCAGGGTGGTCTAAACCCAACCCCCACAGCTCTCTAGGGAGACAGACAACCTCGGGAGGCCCTGGGGGACTCTGCCAGGCAGGGTTCGCTCCACTTCTCTTCCATCCCCAGGGAGCACAGGAATGACCTGGCCAGGAGCCAGTGGGCCAGGAAGGGCTGTGTGTGAGGGCTCAGGATCTGAGGCCTGGGTGGGTCTCAAGGACCAGCACCCACTGAACATGTGAGACACACTTCCAGGCTCTCAGGGGTGTGAAGGCCGCAGGAGGGAAACAACTCACTCTCCCACTTTGATGGGAGCTCATTTTTCAGCCGTAGTTATAGAGAAGACAGCCAGCATGGCTCCATGACCACTGGAGAGATGAGAACCATGTAAAGAGCTTTCACAGCATCCCTCTGACAACTGTCACGTCCACACCTGAAGTCCCAGCCCCGCTGGATCTGCCACTTGTCAGCAGCTACAGGGCAAGTGGTCCAGGCATGGCTCTGTCCTTGGACCTCCCATGTAGTCAGTGGCTCAATGTGACAGCACAGGGACCACGAGGCCATAGATTTCAGAGTCTGATGATGCTTCTGGCTGACTCGACAGAGGCACTCACTTTGGGGTGGCCTGGCACATCTCTAGCCAGTGTCCAGCCTTCCCCCAAGACTGCCTGGCTCCCCTCGTCCCTCCAGGGCTCACACAGCTACACAGGTCCTCTGCACACGCATACCTCGGGTTTATTGGGGGCAGGGCAGAGCAGGCGCAGGCAGTGTGGGAGGGTTATGCCAGCTCCGCTCCACTGTCTTGGCACTTTGGGGGCTGCCCTGTGGGTCCCCTCCCATGTCCCCATTTCCTGCACAAGTCTCTCCCGCCACCCTGCTCCCAGAGTCTCTCATTCCTTCACCAGCCGGTAGATGTGGTGCTGAGCCCCGTGCTCGCTGGCCGACACCTCAAAGACATACGCAATGCATAGCAGGGTCTCTTGTGTGTCTCTGTTGGTGACCACCTGCAGGTGAGACAAAGACAGGGTGAAGCCTCTGAACAGGGGGTGCCTAGGGCCACCCCGGAGCATGGACCCAGCTCACACGTGCACCTGCAGGATGGTGAAGTTCTCTAGCACGCTGTTCATCATGTACTTCTCAGGCAGGTGTTTCAGCTTGTGGATGAAGTTGATCATGTACTCGCAGAGCGGCGAACGGTGGATGCGGTACAAGTAGTGGCCATTCTCGTAGCGAGCATACTCTGTCTGCAGACCCAGGGGACAGCAGGAGCTCAGAACCCCCTCACGTCTAGTCCAGGCCCAGCTCTGTGGGAAGCTCCACAACTAGGGTACGGCCACACGCAGGAGGCCCAGGAACAAAACGACTCAATGTGGGTAGACAGTAAATTGGGCCTCTCTCTGTCAGCAATAGGCAGGTGTTAGGTGCCAGCGGTACAGAGCTTAGAGACCCAGTGATCGAAGCAGTGGACAAGATAGGATAGGTGCTTGTCAATTCTGGCTGTGCATTAGGGTAATAGGCAGAGACTACCTTCATGTACACAGACACACAGACACACAGACACACACCGCTGGTGAAATCTGAACCAGATCAGTAGATTGTATGGAACCAGATTTCCCAGTTGCTAATGTTCCCCACTTGTACAGGACACTGCCAAGGCAGAGCAGGGTGGAGGGCACGTGGAGGAGCCAGGTAAGTCCATGCTTAATGTGCTTGAGGCCTGGGTTCAACTCCAAGCGCCAAAATAAAAAGAAAAACTGCTGTTGCCTAGATTCTAACCCCAAGAAGGCAAAGCAGCCAGGTGAGATCAAGTACTTCTACAACACCCCTGGGAAACAGGAAGACTCCTCCCTGGCACTGGCCACAACCCTGGGTAACAGGTGGACATGAGAGCTGGCTTTTGTTAATTCAGACCAACATGGGGAAAGAGGTAAGAACAGGGGCACAGACCCACAGAGCTCTGGGATGCAGGCATTTGGTGCCACAGCCTTTCATTCTCCCTGCATGGAGAACCAGAATATCAAGAGCTCTCAGGAGCCTGTGAGAGCGGGCAACGAAGACCTTCTGCTACTCACTGAGCAACACAGGCTGCTCCACACCCCTCAACATCACCACTGGCTGATTCCTCCAACAAGGCTGCACTGGGGATGCCCAAGTAGCCCCCACCCATGCCAGGACCGACCTCGTACCTCCACTTTCTCTACCACCTGCTTGCCGAATGAGCACACCTTGGTGGAGCAGGTGATGATCATGTTCTCAGGACTCTCGTACTGGCTGGAGACCCCATAGAAGGAGCTGCCTTCATCCTCGATGTTGGTGTTGAGATCTGCCTGCAGGGGGAGGGGAACAGGAAGCTGAGGATGTGACCAGCAGGTCTGCTATGGGACAGGCTGTGTCTCACAGTGCAGACTCGGGCTGGGAAGAAACAGAACAAGTAGGCCTTGGATACTGGAAAGCTTTGCCCTTGTGAAGTTGGGCTGTGCCTCTGACACAACAGAAAAAGAACCCTAGGGGTGCTTTGGTTTCAAGCCACCACAATGCCAGCCAGTACCCCTAGCGAGCAGGCCTCTAGGAGGTCTTTCACTTTTATCATCTGCCTTTGTTTTGTTAAGCTGCAAACATATAAATCCTTATCAGTATGAACTTATCAGTTCCTTTCCAGAGTTCATTCTGAAAGTGAAGAGAGCATGAGAGCCGAAAACCAGAACAGAGAGGGAGTGGACAGAGAATTTTGGGACTCCCCACTGCCCCCTGACTGGCCCATCCCAGCCCTACCAGGTTCTTTCAGAAATGGCTCTGACCATGGGGTTTGGCCACGCTTGATGTTTTTTTTTGTTTTGTTTTGTTTTGAATAAGAAATAACAATATGATAGTTTCAAAACACGTTATTAGTGCATTCATAATAATTGATACATTGAATATTGTTGTCCTCATAGTAGTTATACAGAGCACAGGGTGGAGACACACCCTTGATGTTTTTCTCTCAGTCTCAGCCCACAAACCTACCTCCCCAATGCATCTTCCCTCCCTCGGGGCCATGCTCTGGCTGCATCACCCTGCAGCCCCAACTGTCTCACAGAGTCCTTCTGCCACAGGAGAATGAGCTCCAGGGGCCACCTGGCTCTCAGGGCTCTTCATCAGCCCTGTAGCTGGCCTTGTCCTTCAGCTCCTCACAGGCCCCAGATGTGTTGCTTTTTTTTTGGCGGGGGGGGGGGGGGGGGGGGGGGGGGTTATGGTGCAGGCTGCCTTAAGGGCAGGTCTGGTAAGACATAGAGGGCTGGGGATCAAACCGCAGTCCCTTGCACCTCAGTGGGTTTGCCCTAACAGTCTCTTAAATACCTGAGCTAACCCACAAGCCCCCGAGGAATTGCATTTCTGAAGCCCTCAGCTACTTAGGGGTCCCATCCCCAGAAGCTGGGCTCCACATCAAATCTCCCTGCCTGTGCCAAGGTCGCTAACAGCAATTTGAGACTCAAAAAAACACACATACAACAAAAGCCCCGAATCTTAGGAGAGGCCCCTCACCCACCCACACACATGGTCTGAAATTGCTACTATGCTGGCACCAGAGCACAGCCCTGTGCATGCAGGGAGAGCTGTGCTGTAAGCTGGGTTCATGACACCAACACTTGTTTTGCACAGAGATAAGGGGATTCCCAGAAACCCAAGGTTGAGTGCCAGGCAAGGCAGTTCTGTTGCTGGCCACTAGGAGACGCACAAATGCCATTTTGCTCTCCTTTGAGAAGTTTTCCATAAGAGTTGTCTTATGGAACAATAGAAATATTATGTGGCCACAGGAAATGCTGAGAAGAATTTGCAATTATCGTTATGGGTTAATACCAACAGACTGGGGCCAGCTGTGGTGGCACATGCCTGTAATCCCAGCACTCAGGGGGCTGAAGCAAGAAGATCACTGTGAGCTCAAGGCCAGCCTGGGCTACAGAGGTCCAGTGAGTCTTGTGTCAAAAATTAATAAATAAGGGGCTGAGGAGATAGCTCCATGGCTATCTTGCCTGCCTGGCAAGTGCAAGGTCGTGAGTTTGAACCCCGGTCCCGCAAAAAAATAAGTAAATAAATAAAAATAATAATAAATAAGTAAACAAATAAACAAAAGACCCAACGAACTCAACATCCTGAATGAAGAAGACGGCATAGGAAGAAGAATGAGGGTGTTTATTTTTAGGATGTTGTCATGTTGAAATAGGATGGCGCCTGATTCCATGTGCTCCGCATTGGCTTTATTGAGACTGTTGGGAGGCAAGAAGATGAAAAGTAGAACTGCAGCAGCTTTCAAACTAAAGCCCAACCTCTGGAACAGTCACAGGTATTGCAGCCTCCACGCCTACCCTAGGTTGCCTCAGCTTCCCCTGACTCCAAAACCACGCTTCAGGGAGGGTCTGGGGGAAAAGTGTCGGCTCAGTCCTCTGCCGAGTCAGAATCCATGGTAGCCACGGGCTAAGTTCTTCTTGGGAAACAGATGGTCAACCAGAACCCAGGTTTTCTGTCTGCTGGTTTCTGCCACTCATGTGGTCCTCCTAGGGGACAAGCTTGTCAGATGTGGGGTTACAACCAGTGCACGCCTGAACACATGGCAACAGGAGGCCCAGCTGCCTGGGAAGGGCCAGCCCTGGATGGGGGGGCATTGAGGCAGGATGCAGGACACCAAATGGAGATGACTCTTGGCCTGTGGCCACTGGTGACACTGTACCAGTGCTATACTCATCAACTACCTGTGCCCCTGATGGAGTCTCCTCTCTTTTACTCCTTCATTCCATGCTAATTAACATATCCATGAAAGCAAGGCTTCTGTTTTTCCCAGTATAAATGAAAAGAAAAACATAATTACTAAGGAAGAAATGTTGAGCTCGCGCCACCTAGAAAATCCTGCATGTGGTTGGGAAGACCTGGTGCCTGTCCCTCCTGGGCTCAATCCCTCACACAAAGCAGTACTGCCCCTGCTGTGGCGCGGTAAAAATGTGCACATCCCATTTCATCACCCCATGCTCCCTGTCCAGGTGGGACATTCGCTGGCAGCAAGAACCAGTGTTACCGGAGTCGTGGGCAATCTACAAAGAGGCCTTTTAGTAAGCGCTCACACGCTGTTCCACCTCTAACCACTGGGCGGCGCTGTGTAGGGCGTTAACCTACGTACTTATTACCCTGAGGTCCTCTGTGCCCCTGCTCCATCTCCAGATCAAATATAGTCTTCTATCCTTGCCTTCCACTCCCTTGGCCCTGCCAATCCCTCAGTCATTTATCCAGCCCCATTCCAGCATAGGACAGGGGCAGAGGAGGCAGAAAGAAGGTACTGTTTCTGCTATCAAGGAATGTGTCACTAGGAAAACTAGCAGAATTGGTGGACTGATGATGCTGGCAGGGAGAGGGATCCTACCAGGGAGAGGCAGAGTCAACCCAGAACCTGCCCTAGGTTGCTCCGCACAGACCCAGGCAATGCTGGGCAGGAACATGGAGGCTGGCCCCAGAGCACCCCATCCCATCCTGGTCCCCAGCCCCAGAGCACCCCATCCCATCCTGGTTCCCAACCTGCTGCAGGTGTGCTCCTGCCACTTTCCACCCGCAGCACCTCTGCAACATGCTCGGCCTTCTGGCCTTCTCAGCCAAAGTGGAGAGTCTGCTCCCACCCCCACATGCTGCCCTCTGAATGCCCCCTTCCCCTCCCTCCACCCTATTCATAGCTGTTCAGGAGTGGGCAGCTCTCAGGCCCAGCCTGGAACAGGTGTGGGAGATCGGATAACTGACAGATGAGCCCGGACAGCTGCAGCTGGGGCGTGGGGGCCTCAGGAGCTCAGATTCATTGTCATGTACTGGTATGTGCCTGGGAGAAATGTCAGGCCCAAAGCGCTAGATCCGCAGGCTGGGGTGGCAGGAAGGCCTGGGGTGAGCTTCTGCTACCATGGTTCAGCTCAGGCCCTGCTCAGCATTCCCTACTCCCATCAAGTACTGGGGACTGAACCCAGGACTTTGTGCATGCCAGATGCCAGGTCAAAGATCTCCCACTGAGTTGCATCCCCAGCTCTTTTATTTTTATTTGAGGCAAGGTCTAACTAATTTGCCCAGGCTGGCCTTGAACTTGCAATCATCCCGCTTCAGCCTTTGGAGTACCTGCGATTACAGGCATGAGCTGTGACTGTGCCCAGCATTTTCAGTGTGCAGATTTGTGTTGACGGCCTCTAATATCTGAGAATCCCCTCTCCTATCCTAGAACAATGAGCTTCTGGTCACAGAGCTCGAGGACACTGGTGGTGGTAGGGGCAGCTGTCCTCAGCCCTGGGCTCCAGTACTCACTGGACAGAGCCTGGCCTCAGTAGGTCCAGTACACAAACACCATTTCCAGCAAGCACTTGCCTTGGCAGGTGAGAACAGTAACTTTTAGGGAGATGGGGCAGAAGCCTGGTCTGGGGACATGAAAGCGACATTCCCTACACTCCAAGGGTTCTCACCAACTCTGTAGTCCCCAAGAGCCAGGACTGAGAAACCACAGGCAGGAGGGGAGGGGATGGGGCCCCAGCTGACCCGGGCTCATTGTTAGCAACATGCATGCTTCTCTTCCTGTCACCACTCGTCTCTTCAGGTGTCTGCCATCCTTCCCCACACAAGGCCATGTAGCAGGTGGCAGCAAGGGGGGCACTGGCCTCTGACAGGCCCTCCTGTTTTCTTTCACATGGCCTCATTGTGCCCACACTGGGTGCACTCAGAGGTGCCTGCTCTTGTGGGCTTAAGGAAGGAAGGAGAGCAGGGCCTTCCCCTCACGGCCAGCTCAGAGCCCCGGCCCTCATGTGCCTCAAGGTAGGACAGTGACAGAGGCACACGGAAGCTAGATTCACTAGGACCCAGCTCTGAAATAGCCTGAGTGGGTGGGCAGCTTGCCCTGCCTCACCCCTCATCATAGATATTGCACCAGGGCAGCCGGGAGGATGCAAGCATGCTGCCCATCGGCACCAAGCATGGCTGAGCAAAGTTTCCCTGTGGCGCCTGCCCAACCAGCTTCCCCAGCAGTGTTCCAACCCTCTTGCTGTGAGTCCCCACCTGCAGCTTCCCCTAGTGAAGAGGAAAAGATGGCAGGTGCCACAAGCTAGGTGAGAAGGCGACATCTAGCACCTCCCTCTCACCTGCTGTCTTCACGCTTCCCAGCAAGACAACATCCTCATCTTCTGGCAGAAGTGCAAGGTCCAGAACATGCTCCAAGGCCCAGCTGCCCATACCAGATATGGATGTGGGGTCAGGGCCATTTGCTATCCCCATGCTGCTCATGAGCGGACCAGAAGCCTTTTCTGGATAACCCAGAACCCACACCCAGTGCAGGAGCAGCAATGAGACTGTTCCATGCAACGTAGACAGGTTAGTGCCACAGATCCAGGCTTGTGCCAGGAGCCAGGTTGCAGGGGTCTCCACTCAGGCTGTGCACTATGAGGGACTGGGTAAAACTTGACAAGCCACTTAACCTATCTGGGCCTCAGTTTCCTGGCTGCAGGTGAGCTTATCAAGTAGAGTGGGACACACACTGATCATGTCAGGGTACATGAAGTGCCGAGGAGGCGGCCGATGTAACAACTTAACGTACAGCACCCAGGCTGCAGGGAGCTGTTGGCACCACTGAAAGTGCTAACTGGTTTGGCTTTGCTTCTTAAGAGGGCAGAACAGCATCCTGCCCTGGGCATCACACCCTGCCCCAACCTCAGAGGCCCCACTCCTGTCTGGGCTGCACTGCACTTCGCTGCAGGAGTCTCCCACCTGCCTGCAGCCATATGGCTAATTGTCCCAGCTGAGCAAAACACTGTCCAGGTCATGCCCCACTCAAAACCTTTCATGAATGAGAGGGGCCTGTATGCCAGCACCCGGGAAGGTTGCTCCAGCCTAGGAGTGTGAGACCAGCCCAAGCAACACAGAGAAACCCAGTTTCAAAAGAAGCTAAACACAGCATTAATGACTCCCTACTACCTAAGGGGAGAAATGACCGAGAGGTCAGAAATGTGCCACTATTTCCCCTCTACAGTCAAGCATTCCAAATGGTGCCGGCCACCACCTGATGTGACAATCAGATTAAACTCATTTTTCTGGACATTGGGTTAAACAGGCTTATTTTTTTCCCCTTTCCACAGACTCAACTAGAATGATAATAGCAAAAAGCTTTTTTAAAAATGTGCTGTACATTGGAGCTGGGGAGATAGCACAGTAGAATAAGCACTTGCCTGGCAAGCACAAAGGCCTGAGTTCAATCCCTGGTTCCACAAAAAAAATAAATAAATAAAATAAAATAAAATAAATAAAAATGTGTTGTACAAGGGTTGGCAAGATGGTTTAGCGGTCTAAAGCGCCTGCTTAGGAAAGCTTAGGCAACTGCAGGGACCACAGTTTGATCCCCGGCACCACATGCTGCACCAGCCCCACCCCAGGGCAGGCTGAGCCAGCCATTTTATACATAGAGTCAGACACAGTGGCATGCACCTCTCTAATCTAGCTACTCAGCAGGCCGAGGCAGGTGCATTGTTTGAGGGCAGCCTGGGCTATTTATTTTTGTCTTTTTGAGACAGGGTCTTGCTATGCAGTTCAGGCCGGCCTTGAGCTCACTTTTGTAGCCGAGGCTGGTCTTGAACTCACACCAATCCTCCTGCCTCAGCCTCCTGAGTGCTGAGATTATAGGTGTGCACCACCACATCCTGCAACCTGGGCAGTTTAGTGAGAGTCTGTCTTTAAAAAAATAATAAAAGTTTGATCCCAGCATGTCATGCCAGCCCTGCCCCTGGGACATGTTGAAACGCTTGAGATTGGGCATAGTAGGAAACATGCATACCAGTAATCCCAGCTCTTGGGAGGCTGACAACAGAAGGATAACTACGAGTCCAATCTGTGCAGTGAGAGCCTATAGACCCTGTACTAAATACATAAAAATGTTTAAAAATTAAAAAAAAAAAAAAAAAATAGGGGCCAGGGAGATAGCTCTGTGGCACAAGTGCCTGCCTGGCAAGTGCAACGTTGTGAGTTCGAACCCTGGTCCCACAAATTAATTAATTAGTTAATTAATTAATTAATGGATGAATAAATAAAAAAATAAAATGGCTGGAAGTGTAGCTCAGTGGTAGTGATTACCTAGTATATATGTGAGAGACCCCAGGTTTGAACCTTAGCAATGTAAAAGAATTGTACACCTCAAAGAGGAAAAAAGAGAAGAGACCAAATTCAGAGTTCAAGACACTGTAGAAAACTGGAGTCTGACTGTCAGGTCTGGGATAAAGTGCACAGGGTACAGGAAGCAGAAGGCTCCACACTGCAGTGGGCAGAGCAGGTGGCTCAGGGCTAGAGGAGACAACTCCCCACACAGAGGCAGGCTAGAAGCAGCACACAGCAGCAGAAGAACAAAAGCCGACCACACTGGAAACTCAAGGTAACTCAGCATGACACTGGGCCCATTACAAAGAGACCGGGATGAGAGCATATAGCAAACCCAGCACCGGAGGAGGCTGGAGTCCCTGACCTGCTCCTCTCTCCAGACCCAGAGCACTGTGGCCCAGAGTCTCCCAGGGAAACTAAAGGAGTCTCTGTAGAGACATGGAATCTTCTCAGGAAAAATAAAAAGACCTAGCAGACACAACGACATGCAGCGCTTTCTCTCCAGCTCCAATGATCTTGAAATCAGGCGCACCTTGCACCTCGGTGCACAGGCACTGCCAATTGCAAGCAAGTGGCGCAAACAGCAAAGGAGGAGCACGCAAATCAGACAGCATCAAAATCCCAAACTCTTACACTATCGAGACGGTGAGGCGCGGTGTGGTAGTGCATGCCTACAGCCCCACACTCTGGGGGGCCAAGACGGAGGGGCATGGGTTTGCGGTCAGCCTGGACAACTCAGTGACTTAGTGAGACCCTGCCTCAAAATATAGAAAAAAAGGACAAGGAGGTAGCTCAATGAGCAGGTTCAACCCCCAGCATCAAAAGCAAAGCAAGGGCCTGCCAGATAGCTCAGGGGACTAAAGAGCCTGCTTAGGCAGCGCGCACTGGTTGGGGCTACCAAGCTGATCCCACCCCTGGGCACTGAGGCAGTGACTGAGACTAGGCATGGTGAGGCACCCCTGTCATCCCAGTGCTTGGGAGGCTGAAAAGAGGAGAATCACTATGAGCTCAATCTATGTAACGAGACCCTGTAGACCCTATACTAAAAAAAAGACAAAGCAAAAACAACAAAGAAAAAAACTACCAAATGGGAGAAAATGTCTGCAAATTATACATCTGAAAGGGACTTCTATCTAGAATATATCAAGGATGCCTAACTCAATAAGAAAAGATATATAACTTAATATGGACAAAGGATCTAAATGGACATTTGTCCAAAATAGATACACAAATTAGCTAGACATGGTGGCACATGCCAATGGTCCCAAGTATTCGAGAGGCTGAGACAGGAAGAT
>PVKN010012887.1:0-20379 GCA_004027915.1 Capromys pilorides
CACATAAAAACCCCAGTGAATAAATAAAATGTTCTTTTTTCCCCTCTCAATACAGAAGCTTTAAAAATTATCCATATAAATAGGGTGGCCTTGAACAAACAGATTAAAAGACCTAAAAGGCTACGGCTTCAGATCAGGTATACAGAATAGAAAATGAATGCTTTTCTTTACTGGCTGAGTAAGTTTTCAACTAACTAAATTTCTATAAGTCCATTTGATGTGAAACATTTAATTGTAATGCATGAAAAATTTAGAATTTTTAAGTGATAAATTTACCAAGTAATAGGCCATAATAAAGTAATCTATGAATTCTGACAATGTTCTTTGCATCTATTCATGAATCATATATATGCTATGTGTAACATTCAGTAGCATTTCAAAGGCCATAAAGTTTCCCAGCAAGCAATTTTAGTCTAATGCATGAAGATTTTCAGTGTTTTCCTAACACATGGCCGCCTCCGAAGCCTTGCTTGCCCACTCAGCCCATGGATTTCTTTTTCCAGGCCTCTCTCATGCATTGATTTCTAACTGCTACCACAAGTTATGCACTATTGTACCTCACCATCCACAAACCAAGGTTCTCAAATTAGATAAAGCTATGGGGGAGTTTTCATCTCCAAGGTCCAATAAACATTAAGCATTTATGTTGAGAGGGATGCGGATGCTGATATTGTTAAGATGCTGATAAGAACATCTTTAACCCTATCTTAGTGGAGTAACTTTGGGCAAGATTCTATCTACCTCTAGGTTAGACATGGTGGTGCACACTTATCATCCCAGCACTGTGACAGGCTAAGGCTGGAAGACTGCAAGCTTGAGCTCAGCTTGGGCAACTCAGTGACTTAAAGACTCTGTCTCAAACTAAAACCCAAAAAAACCAAAACACTGGGATTGTAGTTTAGTGGGTCCTAGGTTCTATCTCAGTTCTGCAAGAAAACGAATTTAGGAAAAAAGTCTACTTCCACATGGTTTAATTGTCTGTAACTGTTATGCTTTTTTTTTTTTTTTTTTATGAGCAGAATAGGTCAGGGCAAAAACGGATCCTGTCCGAGGAACAGGAGTGGAGTCCCAAGCGGGTTGCCCCTGGGATTTTTTTTAAACACGTAACTGTTATGGTTTGAATGTTCTCCAAAGCTCATGTGCTTTTAAAAGAGCCTATGATGGAAATTTAATCACTAAATTCACATATTATTGGTATCTGGAAGGGGCACCTTTGGGGGATAATTAACATTAATGAGGTCATGATTGGAACTTTCTTGGTAGCACTGGTGGCTATTTTTTTTTTTTTTTTTTTTCTGGCAGTACTGGGGATAGAACTCAGGACCTTGCACTTGCCAGGCAGGCACTTGTGCCACTGAGCTATCTCCCCAGCCCAGCACTGGTGGCTTTATGAATAGAGGAAAAAAGACCAGCTCTCACGTTTGCTCTGTTTTGACATGTGATACCCTCTGTCATGATAACATGCTGCTAAGAAGACTGTCACCAGATGCAGGTTATAGGACCAGGGTCTTGGACTTTCTGCATTCCAGTATCATGAACCAAATTAGCTTCTATTCTTTTTTTTTCAAGTTTCTTTTATTTTCTTAAACCTCATTTATTTGTGTTATGTTCAGCTCAGCCTTCCTGGGGGAGGGGGGGTGGGTGGTGGCGCAGCACGTGGTGCCTGGGATTGAGCCGCAGTCCCTGTGGTGGCCTAAACTTCCTGATGCACGTGCTTTAGACCACTGAGCCATCTCACCAGCCCTAGCTTCTATTCTTTATAAACTTCTCAGTCGCAAAGAATGTTGTTATAGTAACAGAAAATGGAGGACAGGGTAATAACGATAATACCAACTCACTGAGTTTTATGGGGATTACTTTAAATGAAATAATGCATGTGAATGTGTCTTATATGCCGTAAGGATTTGTATGCAGTTTAGTTGTTATGATGGTTTTTAAGGACTTTTTATAAATGATCTCATTCCTGAAGAAAGATATCCTTGCATTTGCAAGTTTTTTAGCTGAACTTTGTAGAAAAATTCAATTAAGTATTTCTTGTGTACTAACATACTTCAAATGAGCTAGACATCAAATAATTAAATAGTAGTTAACAATGTCTTATCTCTCAACTTTTTTGGGAGCTGGTTGTAGGCTCTTCAGAAAACATCATAAAATTTTTATGAAAAATTTCTAGAGAGATGCATAAATATTTGTAAACATACAAATTTTCAGAAAATTTCAGTGGCTGGAGATTCCAAAAGGCCATCCCAGGAGAGGAATCTCTGCCTATGGCTTGACACAGAGAATGTAGTCTCATAAAAGCCCTTAGGAGTCTGCTTTGGATACTGTTAACTGATCAGGGAACTGAAAAGTTAAAAGGTTTTATGCTCATTATAAAATCACTAATGGCTCCAAAGATGCAGTTAAGGTAATAATGATAACACCAACTCACTGAGTTCTATGAGGATTACTTTAAATGAAACAATGCATGTGAATGTGTCTTATATGCCAAAAGGATTTGTACACAGTTTAGTTGTTACGATGGTCTTTAGGGACTTTTTATAAATGATCTCATTCCTGAAGAAAGATATCCTTGCGGGGTATCTCCTAATCAAGTGGCTTTCTCCTACATAATCTATAAATGTAGTACAGGAGACTACAGAGTCCTGTTCTTTCATGATTTCATTAACCCTATTTTAAAACTTTTGCTCAAATTTATCATTCTGATATTCTCCTTGTAGATATTGACATGTTAGTTCTAAAGTGTTTTGCAAAACTGTGCAAAGAAGCCAGGAGACCTTTGAAGACGCATACTGGGGTCAAGAAAAATGATTATGTCTTTCATGCTAGTTTTTGACCTTGTCAAAAACGCAAGATGATTTAAAGAAAAATGCATACAACCTCAATGCTCACAATTTTAAAAATCTTTTCATTTTACTTTTAGATAGTAAATGTATTTCTTTAAGAAACAGTACTGATTTTCCCACCATAAAAGGGAAGATTTTTTTTTTTTTTAAAGAATTCTTTCTTAATATCTAGATGACAAAGTCTCAAGATACACACAGTTGCTTCTTATTATGGCTTCCCTGGAAAACATTTCTGGGAAAGCATAATTTCCAGCCACTCACTTTGTTTACAGCAGACAGAACTGCTTGTGTGGTATAAATAGGAGTCTGTCCTCAAGTGCTGCTGAAAAATAAAATGCAACCATGAAAAGGAGTCATTTCCTGCCCTAAAGGTGGCTTCAAAAATTCCTAGCTACTTTAGGAATAGAACCAAAGCATAAATAATAATTATCAATTGCCCCATAATAAAAGACTAGTTTTATAGGGGGAAAAAAAAAACCCTAAATAAAAACAAGCCACATATTCCTAAGAGGTCCTCAGAGCCGTCAGCCTTAGGTTTTCCTGTCCTGCAAGATGAAACCCCCTTTTGTCTCCCTGCGCTTGTGATGTATATCTATAACTTGTTCTTGTTCATGCAGATAAGCCTGGCCTTGTCTCCCTAATTGCACTTTCAAAAGCAGATTCACAGTTGTTTGACTTTTGATCGGAGTAGCAGCTAGCTCAACCACCTGCACTGTGCATGAGCTGTTACTGAGCTTGCTTTGTCCCATCTTATAACACAGCAAGCCTTTAAAAACCGATGTGTGAATACGCTAATGTACAATGTGAGCGTTCAAACAAAATATGGTGATGGTAGTGGTGGCGGTGGCAGTGGCCGTGGTGGTGGCAGCAGCAGAAGAAGGGATAGATTTATGAAGGGAGAAGCCTTAGCCCTTGATTTATAAAGTTCGACTATTGTTCACTGCCTCTGGCCTTTAATGAAACAGATGTAAAAGGCCTCCTTCAACTTACAATGGAGCAGACAGTGGTGTAATGGTGCGCGGGGCTGAAATTGTAAAATGCTGTTTGGCGATCGTATATGTTAATAAATAGCCATTTACAAGGGGGACTGAGGCCTCCATTACTTGTTTATAAGGCAAGCCTAGGGCTCCGTGCTTCCAGTTAACAGCTCAAGGCTGCATTCAAAGCAGGCATTGATGGTGAAGGTAAAGTGCTCCCTTCACGCTCTACACTGCATTAAAGAACGGCAAGTATCCTGGGAAAAGAGGAAAATCATAAAAGAGAGGTGACTCAAGAATTAGGTCAAACTGTGGCTCAGAACTGAGAAAAATAAGATATTTCTCTATTGTGATTAGATAATGGACAGAAATATTCTATTGTTAAGTTATACACACACACACACTCACTCACTCGCAGTACTGGGGATTGATCCCAGGGCCTCCCACATGCTAGCTAGGCAAGCACTCTATTGAGTACAGCCCCAGATCACATAGACTTTATCTGTGAATGAATATGTTTATGTGTATCCCAAGTGTGTTCCTTTAGGGTTTCAAGTAAATGATGTCCATATGGATAAAGATAATAACACTGAAACCATTCTTGGCCATTCATCCATGATATTTCATCGACGAGCCCTGTAACTGGTAACATGACCTGTGGTGAATGCACCCTGGCTTCTGACCATGAGCAGCTCACAATCAAGAGAAATGGTAATAGAACTGTCCCTGTCTCCCTAGGCCTGGGAGGCACTACAAGTGCTGTCATCACACCCTCATGGCCAGGTGCTCAATAGTTTGTGTGAAGAAGGCTATGTTTGCCTCACTCAAACTTATTTTCATACTGCAAAACTGGTCCCACTGGCTGACTGTGCTTCCTGTTTTGATTTCAAGCAGGTAATAGAACTGTCTAAGAACCTGGGAACCGGGTATGGTGATGCAGGCCTGTGATCCCAGCACTGAGGAGATTGAGACAGGAGGATCACTGAGAGTGGGAGAGCAGCCCCGGGGGTTACAAAAAGTGAGCACAAGGCCAGCCTGAGGTACACAGTGAGACCTGTCTCAAAAATAAATAATCTACACAGCGGCGTGTGGCCAATTCATACTCTGAAGGTATTAAAGTGACTCCTTGGCTTTTATTTTTCACTAAACTGTGTTTCCTGCCCTGCTTATTTCAGGCAGTCTGTAAATAATGAAGAGAGCTGTATACAGTACTTCTGGGGATGTAATGGAATGTAAAAATGATCTGGAAGAAAATTAAGACATGGTTGCTGAGAATTATAACACAGGCAATGCCTTGTGAGAATTGCAAACCATTGTGAAGAACCAGAGTAGACATTTCTGGCTCCAAGGCTGAAAGCTTGAAGGAAAGAGGGGAGTTTCACTAGAGATCTAGATATAACAGCTTCTCTGGAATCCTCCAAAGGTAAAATCTTTGTTTTTACTCACCCAATGTCTCTTTCCCTTTCTGGTGCAAGCTCTCAGGGTCTACTGAGAGAACTACGCTTCATCCCTTCTCAGTCCATTTCTCTTTTCCCAGCATAGGGCCTTCTCTCTAGAAACTCAGATCTTAGATCAATGGTATTTTTTATCCAACTAGAACCTATCAGAATCAACATGACTTCATGCTATGACTTTTGGTGGAACTCTTGGGAAGAAAAAAAAGGCTCTACTCAATGCCAGTCACCGAGACATTGACACAACTTTGTTTTTGCAAGAGGAGCCCTGATAAAGGACAGAATCCACATGTAAGAGATCTGAGGAGAGGGGAAAAGAGCAGGACTCAGTACTGATGACATTATTTGAACCCTTAGATTCCACTGTGTTTGAAATCACTTCTACCCTTGGTCTATTCAGTTACATGAAGCAATATATATCCTTTCTGTGTACACACAGCCAGTTTGATCTGGATTTCTGACACATGCATCTAGAAGATTCTGACCAACGGGGGTGGCATGTGGAGTGCATCCCAGGTAGAAGTCACAGACAAAGCAAAGTAAGAGAATCTGTGAAGTCAAACTAGCTCTGGAGATGGAAAGTGGTCAACTTTATTAGGGGCCTACTGACTGGCTAAAGGCTGTAGCAACCAGCAAAGCTAAAAGTTCATTGCAAGTCTTGGAGTGAGATGACAGAGGACATATTTGTACATTTAACAGTGACAGGGACTCACAGAAAGCTCCTGAACAGAGAGGAAATAGTGCTAGCTTTGCATTTTGGAATGATAATAAATAAAATAATAAATTGGCAGTCACATTTAGAAGGACAATAAAGGGGAAGCAGAGACAGAGAGACAAGTTAGGAGGCTCCGTTAGCCCAGCCATCCACACCCAGGGGAAGAGGCCCAGGCTTGGATGCAGTTCAAGCCATGTGGCTGCATGACAGTACCAGTGGGAGAGAGATCGGTGGCTCCATTACAGAAACCGGGCTACCAGGAAAGAAAAGCAGGGCTTTATTTTTAGTAATTTTTAATTTTATAAAGCTTCTAGGAAACTCTGGGAATGGAAAAAGAAAATTTAAAAACACTAACTTAAAATAATTAACATACAATATTAACATTTGGCTTAGTCTTTGTTCTCAAGATTTTTTTCTTAAAGCAATGATGACAATAATATTTCGAAAGCGTCAATGTCTTTTTGTAAAGTACAGAATTTATGTTCTAATTACAGTACTGCCTGTAAGAACTCTGCAAATAAGAGCAAAATCATCAAGTCAGAGTTTCCTTTGACCATTTATTTGTTCAGAATATTGCACTGCACATGCTATGTACAATTCCTCATTTAAGAATCAATCCATTTAATGACCTAGTTGCAGGACTCGAATTCAATTGTGAATGAGGACTATCTATATTTAATTTTTTGTTGTTCTGTTTTTGAGACTGGGTCTCCTTATGTAGCCCAGGATGGTCTTGAACTTGTGGCATTCTCCTGCTTCAGCCTCCTGCATGCTGTATTTAATGTTAATTAAAGAAAAACACAAATAAATAAGAAACTACAGAGTTACTGTTCAGTTTGGTAAAAGTACGCAGCACCAGCATGTGTTTTGAAGCGGTCATACGGTAAGGGCAATGAGCGGAATATACAGGAATAAATTTAATCATACCAAAAAGACCAACATGGGCAAAAATTTGCTTGTACAATAATTGTTTGGATCTTAAATATGTTAAGTTCAGATTTTAATCTGCTAGTTCAATGATATATTCTGGAAGGACAAGCATTTGATTAAAAGCTGAAAATAGCTTAGAGCTCTTGTTGCACTAATCTTAGATGAGGGTCCTGCTCACCAGTAGTGACTGAAAGAAGCCAAGGAGAAGCAGTGAGATAATGGAAAAAAGAAAACAAAAAAAGATAGAAATGAAGAAGAAAAAGGTGAAAATATAAATGGAAGGCTGTCTTAGTTACTTTTTACTCGTTGCGGGGACAAATACCCAACACTCAAAATGAAGGAAGGAAAGGTTTATTTAGCTCACAGTTACTGGAGGTTTCAGTCCATATTCGGCTGGTCCAAGGCTGAGTGGAACAGGGCAGAGAGCATCCAGTTCATGGCGGCGGAACAGCAACAAAATGGTGACAGAGGCAACCGACCAACCAGGGCACAGAGAGCAACAGCGATTGTCTGTCTCTCTGTCTCTCTTTATATTACCTGCCTTAGCCTATCCACCTTAGGCCACACCAATAATCCCAGCTATACTCAGACGGATAACCCCATCCGTACTAAAACACATAATCCCAGTGGATCAAGAGTCAAGTAATTCCATCGCTTCTCGGCCTTTTGGCTAAGATCAAGTGAAGAGTCAAGTAATTCCAGCAGTACTCAGACCCATAGTCCCATCAGTACTAAAACAAATAATCCCAGTGGATCATGCCTCAAGTCTCAAACTCTAGAAGTCACTGCCCAATGACTGCATGAGGCTTTGAGGGGACAACCAGACATAAACCATAACAAAGGCACTGTGAGAGGAAACATCTTTTTCAAAGCATAAATACTGACAAATTTGCAAGGACTTTTTTTTCACATAAGTCTTGAAAATTCTCTTGAATTTTAGATATTGTTATATGGACAGCTAAAATAAAGTTTTCTGAGCAAAATGAGGGCATAGAATTTTAAATAAACTTAAATATCTAGTTATGACTTATGGAAGAGTAAGTGCATGACTTATTCTTGGAGGATTCAAGAGTTTTTTGATGTGTACTGCTACCCTATTTTCTTGTACTTCTATTTCTTTGTTTTCTGTGGATCTTCTAATTATTTTGTTAAGCTATTTTGTTCTACTTTTTATAGAAATAAGTGTACTTTAATATTTTCTTTATTAATATCTACTTGTATGCCATTAAAATAAAAAAAATGACATCCCTCATTCAAAGATGTGGAATGGCAAATACATCTGTTTATTTAAAAAGCATTTCCATAGTTCAGAGATCTTGCACTGGTATTTCTGGCAATATTTACATTTAGGAGTCATTCTGACAGTACATTTAAATTTTCCAGATGTTCTACCTGTCAGGTCACCAAAGCAGGAGGGCCACATCTACACGTCAAGTGTGACAGCACCGGTAGGTGCAGCTGCTCTCCAAGACAGCCCAGAAGGAGCGCCAACAGAAAGGCACACATGACATGGCCTTGCATGACCAGCGGCAGCAAGCTCAGCTGTACCTCCTGTGTGTGCTGTGTTTATGTTCCATGTAGCTACAGATGACCTCGGGCAGCTCAGGGAGAAAAGATGACCACACTCCTTTTAGAAGGACGCACAGAAATTGTTTCTGGGGGAAACATTCTGGTCAAGTAGGAAATACACATTGTGTGTGGAAACTATTTCCTTACTGAGGCCATCACATAGAAAAAGGCATTTAAAAAATATACATATCAATTCTTTCTATAAACTTGAAGTTATAAGATGTCCTCTGTCTTTACTTCAGTGAAACCTTTACTTTAGAAACTTCTGGGGCAAATATACTCTTACTGTTCAATTATTATTTCTGGGCTGAAAGGAAAAAGAATCTTTTTGCTAACTAAAAATCTTAAAAAAATCTTTATTTCATTTTTACTGAAAAATGAAAAAAAAATTTTTAAATGTATTTAGTGCAGGGTCTACAGGGTCTCACTACACAGATCAGACTCAGTGATTCTCTGGTTTTCAGTCTCCCAAGCACTGGGATTACAGGTGCTTGACACCAAGCCCAGTCTCATTCAGGGGCTTGTGTGCCCCGTGGGCAGGGCCAGCACAGCTTGTGGAGCTGGGGATTGAACCCCTGTGTAAGCAGACATTCCAATCTGCTGAGCTATCTGGCTGGCTCTCAAAAATTTTTTTTTTGACCTAATAAGACTTTCTAGCCAGATGTAAGAAATATATTTGTACACATACACACAGACCCAACCATGCAGGTGTATGAAAAGAAAAATTCAAGTTTTCTGGTGATATGACAATTGAAGATAACCAATTATAATAACAACATTATGTAGACTTTACTGAAAACTCGACTTCTTGGCCCCACACAAATGTGCATTTGTTTGATGATCATTTTCATTATCACTTGGATTTCACTTTACCTAAATTCTGTATACTGCACCAGGAAATGAACATTTTCTTCCTAGGAAGCTCTCTGGCATGTGTCAAGATAGAAGAAAAACTACTTTCCAGAAAATCAACAATAGCTTCATTGTAATGTCAAGTTTTTACTAATATAACTTAGAATGGGCCAATTTTCTTCTTTGTTTTGGTAATACAGCACAGTTATGTGAAAACGATTTCTCTTTGACTGAATCAGTTGTTATCTCACTAACCGAGGCCTGTCTCAATATTTTCTGCACACTTCCGTTTCTTTCAAAATTATGTGTTATATGAGTCCATAAGTCACGTGTCAAGTTATTTTTCAAACTTGAACCTAAATATCAGTTGTGTTTCTATTTAAATCATACTGCTTATCGGTTGCTTTCCCACTGTCTTTCCAAACAGTCAAGGAAGATTAATTAAAGTTGGAGAATCTTAGCTGGGTGTGGTGGTACATGCTTATAATCCTAGCATTCAAGAGGCTGAAACAGGAAAATTGCTATGAGTTTAAGGACAGACTGCTACATAAGTGAGTTCAAGGCCAGCCTGGACTACATAATGAGACCTTGTCTCAAAAAAAAAAAAAAAAGTTTGTCAAATCTTTAATAGTATCCGTGAGAATTAGCTAATTTGTGAATTTCCACTGTACATTTTTACGTATACATTCACTATTACATTGAAGAATTTAGAAGGCAAGGATGAATGTGATTTCATTTCAGAATTTTCTGTGAGAGGCTATGATATGCCCTTTTTGTCCATTTTATAATAAAAAACTTCTCAGCCACACAGAATTTAGCATATGAAAGAAGACTTCTGTCATATGCAGATAAATAAATATAATGCATGAGGAGGACATTTCTTTTCTTTTCTTTTTTTTTATTCTTTTGAGGCAGGGTCTCACTATGCAGTTCAAGCTGGTCTTGAACTCAGAGCTATCCTCCTGCCTCAGCCTCCAGTGCTGGGATTATAGGCCTGTGCCACCCCACCTGGCGATGGACACATTTCTTCTACACATTTGGAAGGTTACAGATGAGTGCATGGTTCCATACTATACTGTTGTTTGAATCAGAATCACCTGGACACATGGTGGAATCACACGGACTTGCTAAGAGCAAGAGTAAGGAAAGATGGCTTCTCTTTCTGAAATGAAGCCTCATCAGTGCTGGTGGTGAGTACCATGTGAACAGCAGGGACATAACAGAGGATGCAAACTCAAAGTATTACATAAAAAACTCTGATACATGAGGTTCCATAACCTCAAATAAAGAAGCAAAGGAGTAGGCAAAAGACTTAGTGCAGTTTCCCAAATCCAACATACACTGTGTAGCACGAGGGACAGTAACGGTAAACAAAACCCAAACCACTCCTACGTGTTTGGTTCACAAAGATCCAAGTAGGCTACAGCAATGACAAAACTACCTGACTCAGCTGTGCCTACTGAGAAACACTGCCACACATACATACATACACACACACACACACACACACACACACACACACACACACACACACAAGGGGCCTGGCTGGAAGGCCTGCTTGGTGCAGCCAAAGCAAGGTGATGCCCATCTGGGGCTTCTTATTTCTGCTCAAATCCTACATATACCCTAAAAGGAGGTAACTCAGTGATTGACTGAGTTACCTACGAAGAGGAAGTGGAGCAGATTTCGCCAGAGTCATTTTCTTCTCTGGGCTTCTAAAGCCACTGAGTTAGTATGATTTCCCTACAGCAAGGAAACCCAGTCGAAGGTGGCTAAAGTTGTTTACACTTCTCCCCCTCTAAATGACTTGCAAATTTATTCAAACACAGTATGAGGGGATGCTTTATTTGTTGAAATAACTGTCTGCAGTGTGCTGCACTAAAGGGTGAGGTACATCAAGCAGAAACATGGGCAGAAATACATTGGTTTAGAAACTCATAAATCCTTATTTGAATCTGCCAACCTGAAAGCTACGTTGAGCCTGAATAAACTATTTGTCCTAAATGCTACATCTGATTAAGCCATACCATTAAGTGACAGCTGAACTTTAACATTAATATGATATTATTAAAATAACCACATGATTTTTTTTTATACTAAAAATGATGAATGATTTCTGGACAGCTCAATTGACGTGAAGCAGGAGGACTCTTTAATGAGATCCGGCAAAATGGAGACATATGCAGAATATTCGTTACAGCTCACATTGCTGGGGCCCTCCCTGGGAATCTATAGAGGTTTCTTCTTTCTTTTTTTTATTGTCTTTCGGCAGTGAAACATTCTTTTCGATGTTCAGTTCCTTCTTTGTGGGTCCTGAGTTTTATGAGGTCATTTACATATTACTCTTAATCAGAGAATTTGGTGGTTTATGGCCCTGAGTTGGGACAAAGTGTTCCGGAAAAGGCGAGGTGGTAGAGATACTTGGCTGGCAGTATTCCAGGAACATCAGGGTCACTACTGACCAGGCCAATCGAAGCATCACATCAGCCTTGAGGATGGAATCATTAGCCATTTAGTTGGTTCTTATATAATAAATCTCGGCACAGAAATCATAGTTCCGTGCAGGATCAGAGAAGGCTTTTGTTGTTTCTAAGTAGTAATCTCTCTAGTATCAACTACAAAGATTTTTTTTTTTTTCCAAGTTCAAGTAAGCTCTTTAGAGGCCTTGCTCAAGACTCCTCATTTGCTTTTCCATGTCTAATTCCAAACTGGCATCATCATGCTGGATGACAAATAACATTCTTACTTGGTGGATTCTGAGTATAAAATGTTTCTGTGCTTAATATGCTTATACAGAATACACCTCCCTTCCTTCACTTACCTTTTTATATTCTACCGAGTATTTTCCATCAAAGTTCAGTTACATGTGTAAAACATAAAGGTCTGTTTGCTGGTACTTATGAATTTAGATCATCCAGATAACCTTGGCATTTTGTAAATCTGCTTAGCTATAGACATTAAATGAAAATGTTTCTGTGAACAATGGAGAAATGAAGACGAGGTAACTGAGAGCAAAGCTGACACCGAGTATGCTCCTGACATCGGCAGGCCTGTGCTCCCTCTATCCAAACAGAAAATAAAGTCAGTCTGCTTCTGCCACGGGGCCTTCCCCAGGCTATGAAAAAAATACTTCATGTGTAACCCTAATTTTTCCATAGCTTGAGGTAATCCTCTTAGCTCAAGCCTTCTGTCTAATCTGAGTTATTCAGTACGTGTCCTCATCCAAACAAGAGTTAAAATCAGTACTCTGTTTTTTCAAAAGGGCTTGACATAGGGTACAAAAACCACAGCTCATAGCTCTGTAAAATTTGCTGTTGCAACTGGATGGTGACAAGAAAAGAGGCAGAGAAAAGAGAGAGAGGAAGACTGGCTCCTACCTTGCTCTTACCTTCGCAACATCCCTGTGAGAACTCTGGAGCTTTTTCCCAAGTTTGCATCGGTTTCCCGAAGCTAGGAGAAGAAAAGCATGGTTAAAACAAAAACAAAACAAAACAAAACAAAACAAAACAAAATAAAAATAAATTTTATGCAATTACATTATTTCTAAAGCACGTGGTAAGCAATGATTTTATATCAGGAGAAAATCCAAACAATACAAAATGCTTCCATGAACAAACATAAACACATTTCTGACACTTTGCAAACTGAAAATTTGAGATTTAGAAACTTCCATGTGGGAAGTCATCCAAGGAGCTTTAAAATGGATACCTGAAGTGGCTACAAAAGCAAATGTCTTGCAATCCAACAAAACTACAATATGTCTGGTAACTGACATATTGCGAAGCCATATATATGCAAAGCCTTAGAAATAAGAACAGAATGAAGCAAAGAACACAATATGTCAGGGTTTCTGAGTCTGTGCTCTGCAAGGCTGGCGTGCTCCAACCTCAAGAACCTTCTCCGGAGCCACAGAACAAAACAGAACATCTCTGTGTGGCACGCGAGATGGCACATTAGCTTCTGCTTCTTTTTAGCTCTTCATGGTTTCCACATTCTTGCTCTCCCCAGCCATGTTTATACATATGTACTTGTATCTCCATATGTCAATGTTATTGTCTGTGCATGTTCTGCTCATTTACAGCGAAAGACTGTGTCACTTGTACTTACTCTTTCACGTGCTCGCTGTATCTTTTCCCTGTCGTGACTGAGGTTTTCCAACATTTCTTGGCCAATTTGTTCTACAGAAAAAAAAAAAAAAAAAAAAAAAAAATATATATACATATACATATATAAATGTATACATGTGTGAGGAAAAAAAAAGTGGGGGTACATGCAAGAATAAGATTCAGAAATACTGCCATGACAACTGGTGTAGAACTGAAGTTAAAATAGTGTACATTTCCATCAGTCATGTATTTTAATTCTTATATTTAAAAAATGCAAACAATATATTGAACGTAAGTTGCACAGGAGGAATGATCTGTTAGTGATATAACCTGCCTGGGACTACCCCAGCCAAACACCCACATAAGGGTCCATTTCTCAGCAACTGCAGACTTCAGGCTTTGCTTTGGCATGGTAAGGGTGATGTTAATATTTTTGCATCATTCCCCTTTTATTACGACAGTGTTTTACTTATGGTAGTTAATATGGACTTAGAATACTTTTCTGTGTATGTTTGTGGTGTGTGTGTTTGTGTGTGTGTGTGTGTGTGTGTAACTAGTGACTGAATCGAGGTCTTTACTAAGCAATTAGCACCAACCCTGTTTTAATTTTAAAATTTAAGATAGAGTTTTGCTAAGTTGCCCAGTGTTATGGTTTGTCTCCCCAAAGCCTTGTGCAGTCATTAGGTCAGGCTGCTAGAGTTTGTGATTAATTACGGGTGTGAGTGCTACACCCACCCTGGTGCAGACAGCCTGATTACAATGTAAGGAAGGGAGAGAGGCTTGCTAGCTGCTGTAGCCATTGCTCCTCCCTTTGCTCTTTGCTGTTTTCTGCCGCCATGAACTGCTGCCCTCTGCTATGGGCCACTCTGCCTTGGAGCCAGCCAAGTATGGACTGAAACCTCTACAAACTGTGAGCTAAATAAATATTTCCTTCCTTAATTTTGTGTGTCAGATAGTTTGTCCCAGCAATGAGAGAAAACTAATCTAGATACCCACGTTGGGCTCAAACTTGTGATCATTCTCTCTCAGCTTCTAGATGCTGGGGTTACAGCTGTGACCACTGTATTCTATTTTGACTCAGAATAACTATGATTTTACCACAGTCACCCTGCATAGATACTCCTCATCTTTTTGCCTGTTGCAGCTTACTGGAAAAAGAATTACGTCTAGGCTTCTACTCTTTCAGAAGCAAGAGCTAGTTTAATGTGTCATTTAGTTGCTGCAGGTTCTTTTTTTTATGGAAACAATTATTTTTTTAAAATTACTTTTAATAAGAAATAATATGACAGTTTCAAACACATTAGTAGTACATTTGCAATAACTGGCACGTTGTATAATATTGTCTTCATAGTAGTTATATAGAGCACAGGGTGTAGATGTGATAAATTTTCTATTCAATATTGGTAAGGAAAGAAAAAAAGAAAAAAATTCTTCTCTTTGAACTAAGGGGAAGTAGTTGTATACATAGTACAATGTCCATAATGGCAGTGGGTTACCGATGAAACTGGCAATGTTGGTGGCTGTTCGTTTAAGCCTCTTACAGCTCATCATACTGATCTAGCTCTGCGTTTTATGCCTCGTAATTAAGCTTTTCTGCTGGGTTATAAAGAGCAAGTCAAAGCAAGACCTGTATAAGAAAACATTCATCTTTTGTATCTTCCAAGGTCAAATCTCCTCAGGATTAACTTTGGAAGCATGTACAGTGTTTTCTAGAATTGTCAGTGTCACTCATCGGGATGAGTCATGGCTGTTGGTTGACAAATTTGCTCTCTGTGAAAGCCTGAGAGAATGTTTTTTCTCTAGGTGATTCTTCTTAGACACAACATACTTCATTCATCTCTTTCCACTGAGGTCCCTTCATCTCCTTGAACAGAAAATTTGGGAAACCACTGAGTTATAGGGTGTTACAGCACAGATTCTCTTATGTCCTGAGTCCTCACTGACCTTGAAGGGCCAGGGCCAAAATGTTGGCTATCCTCGTAGCCCTACTTTATCTCCAATTTTTGGTCTGTTAAGTTACATTCTCAACCCTCCAGCAGAGAAGTTCTGTGATACTATTACTCTATAACACAGGTAATTGAGCTTAATATCACTGTCTTTCTGAATATCAAACATCTTAGACTCAGCTTCCAATTGGTATTTTCCATCAATCATTGACACTCTAATAAATCTCTATAGAATGTGATAAAAGCAGTTACACATTTGTACATAGACATTTAGAAATCCAAGGATGTACAAAATGGTAGTCTGTCAAGCCTTTGGCATTTTGCCTAGTCTCTTACTCTCACTTAATAGCCTTTTTTGGTTTTTTGTTAACCAACCATTTATGAGAGAGACTATAGCAGCAACTGAGTTTAATTAGAGGTAGTACACATCTAAAAGGGCAGAATGACACTCATTCCAAGCATAGTTCCAATGTTGCACGGTGCTATCATCAATGTGAAAAATCTTCTGAAGGTTCTTAGGATCAATATCTAATTCATCCTGTGTACATAAATGTATGATTTTGCTCCTGCTATGTTTCCTCTCTTTTCTGCTTTCAGTAACTTCACTGTTTAATCGTAAGTCTTTGATTTCCATTCAGCTGTGTTATGCCTTTCCATTTTTATTTCTTCTTTAGATTTTTTAAACTACGGAGACTATACAATATTTACAAATGTAGGTCTGGTTTATTTCACTTATGAGTATATGTTCAACATACATCTATTTATACATGAAGTCTTACAGTTTATCATTCTTTATAGTGGAGTAATATTCCATTATATAAAAATACCACATATTTTTCAACCATTCTTCAAAAGATGGGCATTTTGGTTGTTTCCAAGATTTGGCTATTACAAATTGGGCTGCTATAAACATAGATGCACAGATATCACTATGGTATGATGTTTCCAGTTCTTCTGGGAAAATTCCCAGTAGGGGGATAGCTGGATTGAATGGGATTTCCAGTTCTAGTTTTATAAGGAACCTCCACACCGCTTCCCATAATGGTTGCACCAATCTGCATTCCCACCAGCAGTGGAGAAGGGTTCCCTTTTCCCAACAGCATCTCCGACATTTGTTGTTAATTGATTTCTTTATGATAGCCATTCTTTCTGGGGTGAGATGGTATCTAAGTGTTGTTTTAATTTGCGTTTCACGGATGGCTAGTAATTATAGGCTTGAATTTGTTTCTCTGAGAAGTTTGTGTTCATCTCAGATGGACATTTCTGGATTGGGTCTTGAATTTTAGAACCTTAATGGTTTTTAGTTGTTTATAAATTCTAGATAGAAGACCTCTGTCTGAATACTTATTAGTTAAAATCTTTTCGAAATTTGTGGGTTGTCTTTTCACTCTGTTGGTAATTTCTTTTGACGTGCAAAAACGTCTCAGCCAGAGGAGGTCCCATTTGTTGATGCATTCAAATGTTAAATGTGCATTTTGATTTTTGTCTATGAACTTTTTACTCACCCCAATGTCTTCAAGATTCTCTCCCACTTTCTCTTCCAGGAGATTTAATATTACTCTTTTAATATTTAGATATTTAATCCATTTGACTTTAATTTAGTGCGCGGTAACAGACTTGGGTCAAATTTTAGTTTTCAGCGTGTAGAGAGCCGGTTTTTCCAGCACCATTTGTTAAAGAGGCTTTCTTCCAGTAAGCGTGTTTGGCCCCTTTGTCGAAGATAAGATGGCTGAGTGTATTTGTATTTGCTTCTGCATCTTCTAATCTATTCCACTGATCCTCAGGTTTATTTTTTTTGCCAATACCATGCTGATTTTATCATTGTAGCGTTGTAGTAAAACTTTAGGTCAGGGATTGTAATGCTTCCTGCCTTACCTTTGTTGCCCAGAATTGTCTTTGCAATTCTGGGTCGTTTTTGGTTCCAAATAAATTTTAGGAGTGATTGCTCCAGGTCTGTGAGGTATGTTGATGGTATTTTGATAGGAATTGCATTAAATCTGTATAACAGTTTAGGGAGTATGGCCATCTTGACAATGTTGGTTTTTCCTATCCAGGAGCAGGGAATATGTTTCCATTTTCTGAAATCTTCTAGGATCTGTTTTTTAAAGTACTGTAGTTTTCACTGAAGAGGTCTTTTACTTCCTTAGTTTAATTCCTAAGTATGTCATTTTCTTTGGTGCTATCATAAAAGGTACTGTTTCTCTAATTTCTCTTTTAGTGTGCTTGTTATCTGTGTAGAGGAATGCTATTAACTTTTGTGTGTTGACTTTGTAACCTGCTATGCTACTGAATTTCTGTACTCACTCTAGTATCTTCTTGGTGGAGTTTTTTGGGTCTTCCAAGAAGATTATCATGTCAACTGTAAATAGTGATAATTTTACTTATCTATTCATATTCCTTTTATTTCTCTTTCTTGTCTAGTGGCTGTAGCTAATGATTCTAAAACTATATTGAATAGGAGTGGTGACAGAGGACATTCTTGTCTTGTACAAAATCTGAGAATAAAAGACTCCAGTTTTTCCCCATTTAGAATTATGTTAGCTGTTGGACTGTTGTAGATGGGTTTTATCAGGTTGAGGTAGAAGCCCTCTATTCCAATTTTCTGTAGGACATTGAGCATGAATGAGTGTTGGACTTTGTCAAAGGCCTTTTCTGCATCAATTAAGACAATCATGTGATTTTTGGTTTTGGCTCTATTGATATAGTGTATTGCATTTATAGATTTGCGTACACTGAACCATCCTTGCATCCCTGGGATGAATCCTACCTGGTCATGGTGTATAATCTTCTTGATGATTTGTTGTATTCTAGTGGTGAGGATTTTATTGCGGATTTTTGCATCTATGTTCATGGGAGAAATTGGCCTGTAGTTTTCTTTTTTAGTTGCATCTCTCTCTGGTTTTGGTATCAGTGTAATGCTTGCCTCTAGGAATGATTTTGGAAGGATTGCTTCCTTCTCGATTTCACTGAAGAGTTTGAGGAGTATTGGGATTATGTCTTCTATAAATATTTTGTAGAATTCAGTGGTGAATCCATCAGGTCCCGGACATTTCTTTGTCTGCAGGCTTTTTATTACATTTCGTATTTCATTGGCCGTTATTGGGTTATTGAGAGTTCTTATATCTTCCTGAATAAGTTTTGGTAATTTATGCTTTTCTAGGAATCTATCCATTTCATCTTTGTCTTCAATTCTGTGAGAGTAAAGATTCTTGAAGTAGCTATTCATGATCCTCTTAATCTCTTCTGGGTCTGTAGTAATTTCACCCTTTTCATTCCTTATGGCTTGAATTTGTGTCCTTTCCTCTTTTTGATGAGGTTAGCTAGGGGCTTATCAATTTTATTTAATCTTTCAAAGAACCAGGTTTTTGATTAATTCTTGATATTGTTTTCTAAGTCTCAATTGAATTAATTTCTGCTCTTATCTTTATAATTTCCTCCCATATCTGTGCTTTGGATTTCGTTTGCTCTTTCTTGTCTAGTCAGTTTAGGTGCTGCACTAGAGTATTTATTTGTTCCCATTCTATTTTCTTGATGTGTCAGTTCAGAGCTATAAATTTCCCTCTAAAAACTGCTTCTATTGCATCTCATAAATTACAGTAGGTTGTGTTTGAATTTTCATTAAATTCTAGATATTGTTTGATTTCTTGTTTAATTTCATCTGTAACCCACTGATTGCTGAGAACAGTGTTGTTTAATTTCCATGTAATTCTGGAGTTCTTGTGGTTTCTTATCCCATTTATTTCCAATTTCATTGCACAGTGGTCATATAACATGCATGGGATTTCTGTTTTCTTTCATATACTTAAGCATGACCTGTGGACTAATATGTGCTCTATTTTAGAAAATGTCCGACGTGCAGCTGAAAAAAATGTATGCTCTGAAGTGGTTGGATGGAACACTCTGTGTATGTCCACTAGTCCAGCTGTTCCAAGTTCTGTTTCAGTTCTGCTACCTGTTTGCTAATTTTTTGTCTGCTTGACCTATCCTTTTTAGATAGGAGGGTGTTAAGGTGTCCTATTAAGATTGTAGTATTGGATATTAGATTTTTCATGTCCATTAAGGTTTGTCTTATATGACTTGATGCTCCATGTTGGGTGCATACACATTTATGAGTGTTACCTCTTCATCCTGAATTTTTCCCCTAACCAGTTTGTAGTAGCTTTTTTATTTCATTTGATCAATCTTGGTTTGAAGTTTAGACTGTCTGCAAACAGGATTGCTACCCCTGCTTTTTTTTTGAGATGCTGGAGCATGTAGTATTGTTTTCCATCCTTTAACTTTTAGCCTGTGAGTTTTTTTAATGAGTTAAGTGTGTTTCTTATATGCAGCATATTGTTGAGTTTTGCTTCCTTATGCACTCTGCCAGTCTATTTCTTTTAATTGGAGAATTGAGTCCATTAACATTGATGGTTATAATTGAAATATATTGACTTATGATTGACATGACTTTTATTTATTACTGTTTACCACTTTTTCTCCAGTGTTTAATTGGTTGTGTTATTTGATAGAATCTTTCTGTTCTCATTTGTTGAGTTTGGGTCGTTTTGTTCCCTCTCTAAAATGCTTTTTAGTATACTGAGTAGTGTCGGCTTTGACATTGTGGAATTCTTTAGCTGTTCCTTGTTGTGGAAGTATTTCACTTCTCCCTCATACTTGAAAGAGAATTTTTCTGGGTATAGCAGTCTGGGCTGCAATTTGTTTTCCTAGAGGACTTAAAGCACTCTGCTTCATGCTGTTCTTGACTTAATGGCTTTTGAGGAGAAATCTGCCATTATTCTGATGGGTTTTCCTTTAAATGTGATCTGTTTCTTTTCTCTAGCAGCTTTTAGTATATTATTCTTCTGCTGAATTTCTGGGATCTTGACTATTACATGTCTAGGTGTGTTTTTAGTTGGGGTGATGTTATTTGGAGTTCTGTATGCTTCAGTTACCTGAATATCCAATTGTTTTCTCATATTTGGGAAGTTTTCTGCTATTACTTCTG
>PVKN010012888.1:0-20341 GCA_004027915.1 Capromys pilorides
GATCCTCCTGCCTCAGCCTCCCAAGTGCTGGGATTACAGGTGTGTGCCACCATGCCTGGAAGAAATACAGATTTTTAATAGACCTCAGAGCAGCAAATGTAAATGATTTTCAAACATATGAAAAGACACTCAGGGCTAGGGAGATAGCTCCATTGCACAAGTGCCTGCCTGGCAAGTGCAAAGTCATGAGTTAAAACCACGGTCCCTCAAAAAAAAAAAAAAGATACTCAGCCTTGCTTGTAGTACAAAAGCATGATTAGACTGCACTCAGTGACCATTCTTTTTCATTAGATCATGAACTCCTAAGTATGTCTTTCTGTTTATTCTTACTTCTTTGTATGGTCTTTTGAGGTCTTTATTATTTTATTTTTTGTGTATTTAGTACAAGGCCTCACTGCACAGCTTGGACTCCTAGTGTTTTCAGCCTCCCTAGTGCTGGGATTACAGGTGTACAGTACCATGCATGGCCTGTGGTGCCAGGGATTAAATCATGGTCCCTACACTTGCCTAAGCAAATGTTTAGTGTGCTGAGCTATCTTGCCAGCCCCTTTTGAGGTCTTTAAAAGAGTTCTTTACTTATGTTTACAGTATTAGTTTCTTCTAGATATTTTATATTTTTTTAGCTATTGTTTTAAATTTTATTTTCTCTATGTTTTGAACTTTATCTTTATTCAAAATTTTCATTATTGATAGTAGTTTTAGTTGACTTATTTAATTTTCCATGAGTTCATTTTGTAATCTACAGGTTGTGATAGCTCTTTATTAAAACTATATGTGAATCTTCTTTGTCTAAATAAAAGTTGATTAAATGCAGATTGTTCTTAAGTATATTTTATTTTCTTAAATCTCATGTATTTGTGTTATGACTGGCTCAGCCTTCGGGGGTGGGGGGGTGGGGTGCGGGGTGCGGTGGCGCAGCATGTGGTGCCTGGAATTGAGCCGCAGTCCCTGTGGTGAGCCTATACTTCCCAGTACATGTGCTTTAGACTGCTGAGCCATCTCACCAGCCCTGTTCTTAAGTATTTAAAGTGCTCACTGTTCTCAGAGCTTTTAGCAAGGCCAGGGAAGCACAGTGTTTTTGGTATTCATGTGTGTTGATTTTGTGCTTTGGCTAGTGCTTTTTTTCTGTTTCATTTAATTTTCTAGGAAATTATAGTTCTGTAGTTGTTATTTCAAGTGTCATTTTTCTAGTTGTCTTATGTTCCAGTCATTTATTTTCCTTTTATAACTTAACCAGTTCTACTTCTTTTTCTCCCATTATTTGACTTTAATTCAGAGAATTATTGCCAAATTTTATAAGGAAGATTAGACAAGCAGGTTGTGCATGTTGCATTGTTTTCACTGTCTTCAGAGTTATATATTTTTAGGACTTCAGCAAATATGCATGAATTGTCTTTGGCTGAATGACCTTATCCACTGATGATAATTTATGTGTTTTCTTTTTTCTCTAACAGAAGGTGTCGCATATAAGAATACCACTGAGCTTGCAGATATAACATGGAGTTCCAGTGGAAGTGATCTGTCCGATGAAGATAAGATACTTTCTAAATCTCAAGAAGATAATGCACATGGCTCCAAAATAGACAGATTTTGTAACAGGAGTATTTTAAGTCCAGAAGAAGGGGCCAGTGAAGGTAAATTGCTAATTTTGTAAGAAATTTAGTTTTGCTTAAATACTAGGTTCAATATTGGAAGAAACCTACATTGTGTATTTGTAATCAATTGTGAATTTTCTAAGTTCCAGACTCATTGCCACACCCTTTAGAAAAATTTCTCAGTTAATATTTTTCACAGTAACTCTTTTTTTATTTTATTTTATTTTATTTATTTATTTTTGTATTATGGCTGGCTCAGCCTGCCCTGGGGCTGGCACAGCATGTGGTGCCAGGGATCAAACCGAGGTCCGTTCAGTTCCTAAGTTTTCCTAAGCAGGTGCTCCGGACCGCTGAACCATCTTGTCGGCCCGTTTTCACAGTAACTCTTAACAGAAGGCATTACTGATATTATTTTTACTGTTAATAACTTAGGCTGAAGCTGGCGTGGTAGTGCACGCCTGTAATCCCAGCACTCAGGAGGCTGAGGCAGGAGGATTTCTGTGAGTTCGAGATCAGCCTGGGTTACAAAAGTGAGCTTAAGGCCAGCCTGAACTGCATAGCGAGACCCTGTCAAAAAAAAAAAAAAAAAAAAAAAAAAAAAAGACAAAAAAACAAAATGAAACAAAAAACCAAAAAAATCAACTTAGGCTGCGACTTGTTAGAACTGGTTGAAATTCCATTTTCAGTCTTTTTGGGACCAAAGACAGTTCTTGCGGTTCTCACATAGTGCTGCACCCATCCACTCACTGCTATGCCCATGCTGCCTTTATGCAAACTTATTATTAAATTCTGTGACCATCAATATTGTGGAGGAAATATACCTAATTATTAACAAGCTCCTATACAGATGGCATTTTACATTGTATCATGTTTTAGACAGGTTTCTTAACCTGACATTCTTGTATTTGCTGTGGGGAGAACTTTCCTCTGGATCCTATAGGAGATGTTTTGCAGCATTCTTGCCCTCTGCCTGTTGGATGACAATAGTACCCCCAACTGTGGTTTTAACACCCCAAAAATGTTTTTAGATTTTACCACAGGTCTCCCTAAGGACAGAAATCTCCCCAAATTGATGACTACATACATATTATTATGGAAAACATAGCCTTTTCTAAACTTTAGAAATATTTGGACTATTTAAAAGTCTTAATGCTTTCAAAATAAATTTGTAACTTTTTTTTTTAAATTTTATTTATTTATTTATTTGTTTGCTTGTTGTGTTTATTTGTTTCTTTTTTATTTATTCATTTTGTGGCTGGCTTAGCCTGCCCTGGTGGTGGCGCTGGCGCAGCATGTGGTGCCGGGGATCGAACCGCAGTCCCCGCAGTTGCCTGAGCCCTCCAAGCAGGTGCTTTAGACCACTGAACCATCTCGCCGGCCCTAAATTTGTAACTTTTAACTCTGATTGTTCATGTTAGTAACTCATTGTAGTTTGGATTTGGACAGATAGCCTCTCAGGAAGGTGGTTAAATTGTTTTGACCACTTTATAGCCATTAAAATACATTGCATTGAAATCATCGCACAGGTAGGACCTCTCAGCCTGTGGCCCCCCACACTTCCACTGGAATTCAGCCCCCATGCACAGTAGCCCCAGCTGACAGACCAACCAGCGGGTGCGCAGCTGAACTGCCACCAGAGCTCCGCCTCCACCCACAGCTCGTGACTGGCAGGCACATGGGTTGGAACGCTAGGCTTGTACCCTTACACCACCAGAACTTGTACCTTGCACAGAACCCAGCTCTGGCATCTGCTGTGGACCCCGCAGCAAAATTCTCTGCAAGGAGGGTGGGGTCAGACCCTACCAGATAACCCAGGAGCTCAACATCTTGCCAGAGGAGCACAGTGGGCTCTCCTCCAAAAGCTGCAGCAGGAAGAAGATGAGCACATCAGCCAGACCCAGCCAGGCACATCTGCAGAAGATCAAACTTGGTAGATCCGGACCCAAATTTTGGTAGGCACTAATGGCATAACTTCACCAAAATTCTGCACCAAAGGTTAGAGATCACTGTTATACAGAATGATACAGATAAGGAGTAAAATGTGATCTGAGGTCTCGAGCCCACCCACAACAAATACAGGAGAAACTATTATAGAATAAAGTGGGAATCATGCAGCCGCAATCTCTGAGTTAGTAGCATCTGAAGTAAACAAATGCAGAAACATAGAGGAATTCATTTTGGAGATAACCTCTGAAGTAAAAAGAATCTTTGAATTACTGGAGTCTGAGGTAAACAGCTGCAGAAAACTATAGAGGTAATCAGATCAGAAATAACCTCTAAAGTAAAAAAAATCTCTTAATAGTGTCTGAAGTAAAAGAACAATGCAGAAAGGTAGAGAGGAAATGAGAGGAGAAATAATCTCTGAAGTAGAAAAAGAAAGGATATCTATAATGAAAGACTTAATAAATGCCTCTAAAGGAGACACTGATAAAAAATTAGAGGAGTAGGGGCTGGGGAGATAGCTCCATGGCACAAGTGCCTGCCTGGCAAGTGCAAGGTTGTGAGTTCAAACCCCGGTCATGGAAAAAAAATTAGAGGAGAATAGAAAAATGATGGAATCCTTGAATGAGCAATATAGGAAACAAATAGATTGCATGAAACAGTTTCAGAGAGATATACAGGAAAAATCTCAATCACAAGCTGGCAATACTATATGAACGAAAGTGAAGATAAAGTTTCAGATCTTGAAGATACAGTTGCAGCTAGTGAAAACATAAGAAAGGATCTCTTAAAAACAACCATGATGCAGGAAATAATAATTCAACATCTGCAAGATGATGCAAAAGTGAGCAATGTGAGATGAATAGGAATCACTGAGAAAGGAGTCAATACAAATGATATAAAAAGAATATGGGCAGAAGTAATAGCAGAAAACTTCCTAAATAGAGAAAATAATTGGACATTCAGGTAACTGAAGCATACAGAACTCCAGATAAGATCAAGCCGATGAAAAACACATGCAGACATAATAGTCAAGATTCCAGAAATCCAGCAGAATAATAATATACTAAAAGCCACTACAGAAAAGAAGCATTACATTTAAAGGAAAACCCACCAGAATAATGGCAGATTTCTCTTCAACCATGACGTCAAGAAGAGCATGGAACAGAGTGCTTCAAGTCCTCCATGAAAACAAATTCCAGCCTAGACTGCTAAAACTCTCTTTCAGGTATGAAGGAGAAGTGAAATAGTTCCACAACAAGTAACAACTGAGGAATTTCATGATGTCAAAGCCAACCCTACACAGACTACTAAAAAATATTTTAGAGAGGAACCAAAGTGACCCAAACTCTACACATAAGACCAGAAAGAACCCACCAAATAGGGCAGCCAATTAAACAAGAAAAAAAGGAGTAAACAGTAGTAAGTAAAAGACATGTCAATCATAAGTCAATACATCTCAATTGTAACTATCAATGTAAATGGACTCAATTCTCCAATTAAAAGAAATAGACTGGCAGAGTGGATAAGGGAGCCAAATCCAACAATATGCTGTATACAAGAAATACACTTGGGCCAGCGAGACGGTTCAGGTCCAGCGGTCTAAAGCACCTGCTTAGGCAAGAACCGCAGGGACCACAGTTCGATTCTGGCACCACGTGCTGCACCAGCCCCACCTCCAGAGCAGGCTGAGCCAGCCATAAAAAAAAAGCTACATTTAAGCTGGGAGTGGTGGTGCACGCCTGTAATCCCAGGACTTGGAAGGCTGAGGCAGGAGGATTGGTGTGAGTTCGAGACCAGCCTGGGCTATAAAAGTGAGCTCAAGGCCAGCCTGAACTGCACAGCGAGACCTTGTCTCAAAAAGACACATACACACTCACACACACAAAATACACTTGACTCATAAACTCATAGGCTAAAAGTTAAAGAATAGAAAACAATACTACATGCCCTAACACTTCAAAAAAAAGCAGGGGTAGCAATCCTGTTTGCAAACAGTGTAAACTTCAACATTGATCAAACGAAATAAAGAAGGTCACTACATACTGGTTAGGGGAAAAATTCAAGATGAAGAGGTAACACTCATGTATGCACCCAACACGGGAGTGCCAAGTTACATAAAACAAATCTTAATGGAAGTGAAAAATCTAATATCCAATACCGCAATCTCTCTGTTTTTTCTTTTTGAAAACAAGGTCTCACTGTGCAGTTCAGGCTGGACTTGAGCTCACTTTTGTAGCCCAGGCTGGTCTCAAACTCACACCTATTCCTCCTGCCTCAGCCTCCCAAGTGCTGGGATCACAGGTATGTGCCACCACGCCCAGCTCAATACCACAATCTTAACAGGAGACCTTAACACCCCTTTATCCCAAAAAGATAGGTCAAGCAAGCAGACAAAATATTAACAAAGAACTGAACCAGATCTTTGAACAACTGGATTTAGTGGACATACACTGAGTGTTCCACTCAGCGACTTCTGATTATAAATTTTTTGCAGCTGCACAGTGGACATTTTCCAAACTAGACCACATACTAGTACATAGGTCATGCTTAAGTATATGGAAGAGGGAGAATAAGTTTTCTCTCTTTGTGACTCTCCTTAGGCCCACTCTACATTTTTGATCCTTTTCCTCTGTGGCCCCATAATCTCCTTGAACAGAAAATTTGGGACAGCACTGAGTTATAGGACATTACAGTATAGGTTCTCTTATGTCCAGAGTCCTCACTGACCTTGAAGGGCTAGAGGAAAAATATTGGCTATCCTTGTAGCCCTTCTGGTTCTCTAAGTTTTGGTCTGCAAGCTTAGGTTCTTTTATTTTATTTATTTGTTTACTTGTTTGTTTATTTGTTTCTTTACTTATTTTATGGCTGGCTCAGCCTGCCCTGGTGGTGGGGCTGGCGCAGCATGTGGTGCCGGGGATTGAACCGCAGTCCCTACAGTTGCCTGAGCTCTCCTAAGCAGGCACTTTAGACCACTGAACCATCTTGCCGGCCCTTAACATAAACCTTATTTTTATTTATGTCTATATTTTAGTACAGGGCCTACAGGGTCTTATTGTGTAGATTGGACTTGTAGTGATCCGCCTGTGTTCAGCCTCCCAGGAGCTGGTATCACAGGTGTGCACCTCTACACCCAGTCCCAATCGCTGTCTCAGTGTGCCCTGGTACAGCACTTCGGGGATAGAACCCTGGCCACTATGTCTTCCTATGCAGACACTTTAATCTGCTGAGCTATAATCAGCTGAGCTTTAATCCACTGGCCCTTAAATTTTATTTTTAAAAACATACTGGAGAAGCTACAAGGATTTAAAAACATAAAGGTAGTTAATTTAGAACTGAGACATGAGTGAGTTGGGAGAAACTAGAGATATGATACGGCGTCTGGCTACCACCACACCTGGTTTCTGTGGCCAATACAGCATGGGGTGCTAGGGATGGAACCTGGGTCCTTGTGCTTACCAGGTAGCTCTTTAGACCACTGAGCTATCTTCCTGGCCTGAAACTAGAGATATGAGAAGGAGCATTACTTTTTGCTCTCATATTTTTAAAAAATTCATCTAGTAACATAGTAACTACTGAGAATAAAATATAGATTTAAAAAAATCAGGGATGTAAATCAAAATTGTGCTTTTGCAGATGAATTACAATTTATTGACTGGGAGATCGACAGTGACAGGGAGGATGCTAGTGAATTCAGTGAATGTGAAGATGGTGAGGGTGCTGTGGAAATCTCAGATTGTGCTTCTTGTGCAAGTAGTCACTCATTAACAAGTGGGGAGAAGCCATCTGAACTTCTTACGGTAAGACCTAATTATTTACAAAACTTCTTGTCTCTACCATTTTTTAAAGTCCTATCCATGTGGTCTCCTGCATCTACCCCCAACCCTTCTCAGGAGCCACCAGCTTTGACACTGTGTATCCTTTTGTTTTTCACTGTTCATAGTTCATATCTCTAAATAACATGCTTGTGCTGTTTAAGTAAACATGGATACTGAGCTCTTTTGTCACCCACTCTCCAGCCTCAATTATATACTGAACTTAGACTTTTTTTCTATTGTTCCAGTACAGATATAAAGTTTATTTAGATTTAATTAAGCATTTGCATAATTGTGAGCCAATAATATTGATAACCAAGACAACTATTAATCACTATTTTCTTTCATATCTTTTGTTTTCCTTAGTTATTATTTTGGTTGTCTCTTTAGTTTTTTTTTGTCTTTTTGAGACAGAGTCTCTATGCAGTTCAGGCTGGTCTTGAGCTCATTTTTATAGCCCAGGCTGGTCTCGAACTTGGACTGATTCTCCTACCTCAGCCTCCCAAGTGCTGGGATTACAGGTGTGTGCCACCACGCCCAGCTCTGTCTCTTTAGTTTTACTTATTACTAATAGAGTCCTAATTTTTCACGATTTTTTTTTTTTTTTTTTTTTTTGGTGGGACTGAGGTTCAAATTCATGATCTTGCACTTGCCAGGCAGGCACTTGTGCCATAGAGCTATCTCCCAGGCCTTTTCATGATTGCTGAACTCTGTCCTTATGTTTCTCAGACATAGTAGGTATTCTGTCTGTTTCATTTTCTTGGAGGACTCCTGCCCTTAACTTTGTTGCACTCCAATTTGAAGTCAAGAGTCTTCTTTGCTTTGTGATATTATCACCCTGGGTTCTCCCTTCACTGTCATCTTAGAAATTTGTTGGCCTTTCCCTTGCATAGAGTTCCATTTTGTTTTGTTTCATGTTTTCCCTTTTTTGGTTTCCATACTTTGGCCGAGCACATCTTCTACTAGTTCCTGAGAAATGACTTCTGGAAGAAAAATCTTGAGACTGCATATCTGCAGTTGCTTTTATCACATACTGATATGTGATGGAAAATATGTATAGAATTTTAGCTTGAGAATAATTTTTCTTCAAATCTTTAAAAGCATTGCGTCTTTTTTTTAGTTTAAGAGTTATTGCTAATAAACTTAAAACTCTTCTCATTTGTAATCCTGAAAACTTTATTGCTGGTGTTCAGCAATATAATACTGTTATATCCTGATACAGTTTTCTCTTTGGTGTTTGTCAGACTTTTTAGATCTGGCATTTTGGGAGTCATCAAGACTAGCAAGATGAATGTTTTCTCTTCCCCTCTCTTTTCCCCTCCCCTCTTTTCCCCCCTCCCCCCTGCCCCTCATCTTGCCTTTCTCTTCCACCTTTCTCTCCTTCTCTCTCCTTCTCCTGCCTTTCTGTTTCCTTTTGTAGTTCTGAAGATCCAACCCAGGGCCTCATGTATGCTACATATATTCTTTACCACTGAGGCACATTCTGAAGCCTTTAATCTTTTTGTAAATCTCCATTCTGACAAGTGTGATGTCTCATTGTGGTTTTAATTTATATTTCCCTAATAATTAGTGATCATGAATTTTTTTTTTAATATCTGTTGGCCATTTGTATATTTTATAATGTGAAGGTTTCTAAAAAAGAAACTAAAAATAGGACTATCATATGACCCAACAATCCCACTTCTGATCATGTAGCCAAAGGAATTGAAATCAGTAGTACACTGAAGAGGTATCTGCACTCCAAGGTCATTGCAGTGTTATTTACCATAGTTAAGATATGGCAAGTAATGTCCACCTTTGAATGAATAGATAAATGAAATACAGCATATATACAAAATACAACCGTATTCAGCCAGCCCTAGGAAGAAAATTTGGCCTTTTATGACATCAGTGAACCTAGAAGACATTATATTAAGTAAAATAAGCCAGACACAAGAAGGCAAATACAGTTTTAATGTTCAATATCTGAAATTCTTGGGATAGAAATATTTTGGACTTTTAAAAAAATTTCGTAGTATTTGTATGTATATTCTTATTTTATAGATAGGACCAAAGTTTGTTTGTTTATTTATTTATTTATTTATTTTCTTCCGGTACTGGGGATTGAACTCAGGACCATGTGCTTGTCAGGTGGGTGCTTATGCCACTGAGCTGTCTCCCCAGCCCCAGAACCAAAGTTTAAACATTAAGTTGATTCATGTTTCATATGTACCTTATACTTATAGCCTGAAAGTAGTCTTATACAGTACTTGTAGTTCATGTATTGTTTGAGTATAACCCATTGCATGAGACAAGGTATGAAATTTTCCATTTGTGTTGTTGTATTAGTCCTGAAAGATCTTCAGATTACAAGATAGTCAACTTGTATTCCTTTCCTTTCCCCATTTACCCTTTTTTAAAATTTAAGTTTAAATTTTTGTTTTTCAGTACTGACATTTATCTCGAGATAATTCATTTCCTTAAAAGTTTCCTTAAAACTTTCTTTGACCTATTGATTATTCAGGAATCAGCTTTTTGTTTGCCTGTTTGTTTGTTTTTTGGGGGTAGTGAGAACTGAACTCACAACCTTGCACTTGCCAGCAGGTTGTATGCCACTGAGCTATACCCTGGCCCCAGAATCTGCTTTTTTTTTTTTAAATTTTTATTTATTTATTTATTTGTTTGCTTGTTGTGTTTGTTTATTTCTTTATTTATTCATTTTGTGGCTGGCTCAGCCTGCCCTGGTGGTGGCGCTGGCGCAGCATGTGGTGCCGGGGATCCAACTGCAGTCCCTGCAGTTGGCTGAGCCCTCCTAAGCAGGCGCTTTAGACCACTGAACCATCTCGCCGGCCCCCAGAATCTGCTTTTTAATTGTCACATATTTGAGGGTTTTCTTTGGTTTTTCCTATTATTGCTTCGTGGTTTCATCCTATTGTGATTATAAAAGATGTTAGATATGATTTTAATTTTTAAAAAATTTGTTAAAAGTTTTGTGGACTAACAAGCTATTCTGGAGAATCTATTGTGTGTACTTAAGAATGGTTTCCTGTTATTTTTGTATGGCATGTTTTGCACAAGGGATGATCAAAATATATGAGAAATATTTAAGTAAAAAATATTACAGTGAAAGACACATTGTCATTTATTCTCCTTGCTTTGAACACAGTTATCCCATCATTCTTGTTGCTTTGTGAAGCAGTTGTGGAAATCTTCTTTTGTGAATATCTTTATAAGTTGTGATCAAGAATTTGGTGAATAAACCTGCCAAGAGTTATTCAGTGGAAAGGCAGGCTCATAAAAATGTTACGGTTTTTCCTCATACACCTTATCACCAGATTGGGCATCACGTAACTTCTACATTTTCCTCAAAGTTAAAATGACTGTGGAGCCCAATGTGGTGGTGCACACCTATAATCTCAGCACTTGGGAGGGTGAGACAGAAGGGTGGTCATGAGTTTGAGGCTGGCCGGGGCTACATAGACTCTGTCTCAGAAAAGAAAAACACCCCCCCCCCCAAACAAAACAAAACAAAACATAAAAATTAAATGTATCAATTCAGGACATCTTGGCAGCCACAACAGGACAACTAAAGATGTAAAAGGAAACTCCAGAACTGTTTCAGAAAGTAGCAAGAACAGTATGGTAAGTGTGTTCAAGGGAAAGGAGAGATATTGAGGGGTATTAATGGCAATATGTCTTTTACTCCACAATTTAAAAAAAAATTAAATATTCATTGTATTGCTAAATCATAACACATGTCATTTTGTCTAAAGTCTTGTTCTAGTCTGGTGTTTGTTTGTTAATTTTTTTACCTGGGTGATCTTTGTATTGGTTAAAGTAGAAAATTACACTATCCTATTTTTTTTTTTTTTTTTTTGGCAGGACCTGGGTTCAAACTCATGATCTTGCACTTGTGAGGCAGGCACTTGTGCCACAGAGCTATCTCCCTGGCCCCTATCCTATTAATTATTGTGTTATAATCTCTTTCCCTTGAAATTTGTTAATATTTTCTTTGTATATTTAGGTGCTCTGATGTTAAACGCGTATGTATTTAAAATTGCTTTTTGTATTTTTGACTTAAAGAGTATTTAATCTTTTTTAAAAATGTATTTTGTGCAGGGTCTCACTACGCAGCTTGAACTTACAGTGATCTTCCTGTTTTCAGCCTCCCCAGTGCTGGAATTTCAGGCATATGCCACCATATCCAAACTTGATGGCCAGCTCAGTGTGCCAGAGGGCAGGGCCAGCGTGGCATGCAGTACCAGGGAGCAAACCCCAGTCCTTGCCTAAGCAACAACTTAGTTCACTAAGCTATTGCGCTGGTTCAAGAGTATTTAATCTTATACAAGTTTAGCTGTCTTTACTTTTGATTTCTATTTGCATAGAATATCTTTTTCATCTCTTCACTTCTAGGCTGAGTATATTTCCTGAAAGTGGTAATAATTCTTTTGGTGCAGGAAATGGGTTGGGGTCTTGTTTGCTTAAGTTTATTTAGCTACTGTATCTTTTAATTGAAAATTTCAACTTATTTAAATTTAAATAGCTATGCATGTAATGCATTTCTCCAGTCCCAGCATTCTAAGGGGTTGAGGCAGGAAGATCCCAAGTTTGAATTTAGCCTGGGCAGTTAGTGAATTAGCAAGATCCTGTCTTAAAATAAAAAATAAAAAAAGATTTATTATATAAGTCAATTTAAGGCACTGTCGTAAATCTCTAGTAATGCAAAAATAAGTAAGTAAATAATAAACAAATAAATAAATTGAAGGTAACAGTGCAAGATAAGGATTTACTAGATATTTGGTTCACAGTTTTAGTGAATCCTTTTGTCTTCCCCTTTAGTTCCATAGTAGTATGCTTTACTTTGTACTGTTTGTAGTAGTTTTGTATAAAAGAAGTTTCACAATATCTGTTTTAGGGTTTTGTTTGTGGTTGCCGTGGAGCTCATCTAACAGGCTATTTTAAAAAGGTAACAACTTTGAACATAGTTTTTAAAAAGTCTACACTTATACTCTGCCCTCCTACATTTGATTACATAACTTATCTTCAGTGATACCTTTTAGGGCATTTAATAAATGTAATTGATTATTGATGTGACTTTCTATACTGTTCAGTTTGACAGTACTTTATTATTGCTGTCTATATTTTCATACTTTATTTTTTCAATGTTTTCTAAAAGTTCGTTCCTGTAGAGGGCAGTAGAGACATAGCAGGGAGTTGTTTTCATAACCTACATTTTTCAGGAAGTATGAAGGAAATTGGATTTAGGTGAACTTCGTTATGTAATTCTCAAGTACTTTATGTAGTAACTCCCGCGTAAATATAAACTAATGGACAAATATCAGATAGCCTACACGAGGCTTGGACTTTTTTGTAAGAAGGTGAACAGAAAGCGCCTGGCACAGATAAAAGATCTAAAAGTAGTTCTTGCAGTTTTAAACACAAAGCAAATGTGGTTTTCAACTTTCAATTGTGGATACATTGTGCTGAAACAGATGTTTTCTATGTATTTTTATGAGTAGGGATAGAAAACTGATTTAATAACTCATAGAAGATGGAGGTATGGAAAAGTTTTAGCAAAATGGGAATAAACAAAATTTATTTTATTTTATTCTTTTTTTTTTGTATTATGGCCGGCTCAGCCTGTTCTGGGGGTGGGGCTGGTGCAGCATATAGTACTGGGGATTGAACCACTGTCACTGAGGTTGCCTAAGTTTTTCCTAAGCAGGTGCTTTAGACTGCTGAGCCATCTCACTGGCCCCTAAACAAAATTTAATATTCTCATACAATGTATTGTATCCATTTAGAAAGTAATACAACAGAATTTCTAAGTACTTTTTAAAAAAATTTATTTATTTTTATATTTTGTTATTCTTTATTTATTCTTTATATTATGGCCGCTCAGCCTGCCCTGGGGGTGGGGCTGGCGCAGCATGTGGGGCTGGGGATTGAACTGTGGTCCCTGGGGTTGCCTAAGCTTGCCTAAGCAGGCGCTTTAGACCATTGAGCCATCTTGCCAGCCCCAGAATTTCTAAGTATTTTTGAATTTAATGAGCATATTTATGATTCTGTTCTCTAATATTTTAATTAGAAATTACATATGATAATACATAAACCATTTTGACCTTTTTTATATTGATCATTTTTTAATTTGATAATTTTGTAGTGACATTAAATAAATGCATAATGCTCTACTGCCATCATCACCATCCATTTGTAGAACTCAGATGAAACTGAAACTTTGTACCTATTAATCAGTAAGTCCCCACTCTCCCACCCTTAGTTCCTGGCAACCACCATTTTACTTTCTGTCTCTGTGAATCTGATTACAGTATTCACATTGCCTTTTGTAAATAGAATCATACAGCATTTGTATTTTTACAACTCGTTTATTTTACCTAGCATTGTGCCCTCAAGGAATACCTGTGTTGTTAACATTTCTTTCCTTTCTAAGGCTTAATACTGTTGTATAGTGTGTTTACAACACATTTTGATTTAATTTGTCGTCTAATATGTGGTTTATGTTGGAACTTGTTCTGTGTACCATTTTTTGCTTTAAGACAGAGTCTCACTATGTCATAGAGGCTGGCTTCGAACTCACAATGTAGCAGTCCTCCATATATCCCTCCTGAGTGCTGGGGTTACAGGCATGTGTCACCAGATCTAACCCTGTATATGCTTGAGAAGTATGTGTTTGCTGTTGTGTACACTGTTGTGTCTGTGTATGTTAGAAGTAGTTGCTTTTTTGAGTATTTGCGAGATTTAGTTATGTTAAGACCTCCATTATCTGTCTGCTTATTCTATCTACTGTTAAAGGTAGGGTATTGGTTCCATCACTGCTGCTGTAGAGCTGTTTAGCTCTCCCTTTGCTTGGCACACCTGTATGGTCTCTTATTAGGTTTTCTCTTTTTTTTTTCTTTTTTTGAGACAGGGTCTTGCTATGCAGTTTAGGTTGGCTTTAAGCTCGCTTTTTGTAGCACAGGCTGGTCTCAAACTTGCACTGATCCTCCTGCCTCAGCCTCCCAAGTGTTGGGATTATAGGCGTGCACCACCACAGCCCGGCTTTCTTATTAGGTTCTTAAAAGCTTTTAATTTTTGTGTTTTCTTATATTGAATATTAATATGTATATCCTTCATTATTTTATATAACCATTTTGGATTTGTCTGTTTTTTCTGACAGTGTAGACATTTCTGCTCTCTTGTAGTTGCAGTTTATATAGAATATCTTCTGTTCTTTTACTTTCAATCTGAACGTCTTTGGATCTAAAGTTTTTTCTTTCTTTTTTTTTTTTTTGAGGTAGTGAGAATCAAACTCAGGACCTCATGCTTGCCACGTAGGTGCTGCACCACTGAACTTATCCCCAACCCCGATCTAAAGTGAGTGTAATATAGACTCACTTAATTGGATCCTGTTTTTTAATTCAGTCTGCCAATCTGTCTTTTGAGTGGACAGTTGAAGTTTAAAATAATTTTTAGTACTTTTATAATTTTGCTTTTTAGCAATTTAGCAATTCATTATCATTTATCTTGTCCATCCTTTCCTGCATGTCTTTTTATGTTTTTTTGTGAGATGTTTTTCTTTCTTTCCTGCCTTTCTCTTTCTCTGTATTCTATAGTTATTTTCTTTATGTTGCAATAGGGATTACATTTAAATCATAAAATTTAATATTCTGATTTATTCCAGGTTAACATCAGTGACAAAACAAGACACTCACTGCTTTTTTATAACTTTGTCCCCATTCCTTTATGTTGTTTTTTTTTTTTTTTTAAATTTTATTTATTTATTTATTTATTTGTTTGCTTGTTGTGTTTGTTTGTTTCTTTTATTTATTCATTTTGTGGCTGGCTCAGCCTGCCCTGGTGGTGGCACTGGCGCAGCATGTGGTGCCAGGGATCGAACTGCAGTTCCCGCAGTTGCCTGAGCCCTCCTAAGCACTTTAGACCACTGAACCATCTCGTCGGCCCCGTCCTTTATGTTGTTGATGTCATAAAATGGCGTCTTTTTACATAATGTGACCCAAAGCACAGACTAATAATTGTCTTAAATCCATTCTCTTCAATCATTTAGAAAATAAAATATGGAGTCACATGCCAAAATTAATACTACTTTTTTCTATGTTTTAGCTTATTAGTACTAAATATATGAAGTGTGTAATGTTTGTATTCCTTTTGGGAAGCTGGTACATGTACATAACATGCCTTAGTTTTTTCATACATTTTCTCTTTCCTCTCTTAGCCATCTATACATCCTTTGAACCTCTATTTTTTTTAAAAGTTTTTTGTACATGCTTTGAGTGCATATTTGGATTCCTTGTGGGAGTTGGTAAATGTGCATAACACATCCCACTTATACTTTTTAAATATTCTTTCCTTCCCTCCTCTTTCTCTTCATCTCTTGAGCCCCTTCCCTGCTGAGAATGATCTGTCTCCTTAATTTTTTTTTTTGTTTGTTTGTTTATCTTTTTGAGACAGGGTCTCGCTATACAGTTCAGGCTGGCCTTGAGCTCACTTTTGCAACCCATGCTGGTCTCGAACTCACACCGATCCTCCTGCCTCAGCCTCCCAAGTGCTGGGATTAAAGGTGTGCGCCACCACGCCCAGCTACCTTAATTATTTTTTTGTTGTTATTGATATGGGATCTCACTAGGTAGTATAGGCTGACCTTGAACTACCTTATATAGCCCAGGTTGACTTTGAGGTCACAGCAATCCTCCTGCTTCAGCCTCCCATGTGCTGAGGTTATGGGTATGTGTCATCATGCCTAGCCCCCTACTTCTTTTTATCTTTTTTTGCTCTGGTATTTTTGTATAAGAGAAACAACATAATATTTAAACTTGTGTGTCCGATTTGTTTCACTTAACAAGGTGCATCCATTCTCCTCTAAATGACCCAAGTCTGTCCTCTACAGCAGAGTAGTAGTTGTAGTGTGAAAATAGTACATTTTCTTTATCCACTGATCCATTGATTTACATGAGGACTGCTATGTTGATTTAGCTATTACTGTGCTGCTATAAACATAGGTGTGCATTTGTCTCTGTAATAGGATGTCATTAACTCCTTCAGGAAGATATCTGGAAGGAGGATGACTGGGTCAAATAGAATTTCAGGTTTTAATTTTTTGAAGAATCTCAATCTTGATTTTTCAAAATGATCATACTAGTTTACAGTCCCAACAGTGTGGAAGTATTCCTCTTTTTCCACAGCCCTTGCCAGCATGTTGTTATTTGATTTCTTGATGATATCCATTCTTTCTGAGTAGGGTGAATCTCAGTGTTGTTTCATTTTGCATTTCTCTAATGGCCAACAGTGTTGAGCATGTCTTCATGTATTTATTGGCCATTTTTATTTCTTCTGTGAAGTGTCTACTCTTTTTTTTTAAAAGTTTATTTTATTTTCTTAAACCACATTACATATTTGTTTGTGTTATGGTCGGCTCAGCCTTCCCTGGGAAGTGGGGGTCAACGCAGTATGTGGTGCCTGGGATCGAGCCGTGGTCCCTGCGGTGGCCTAAACTTCCCTACGCACGCGCTTTAGACCGCTAAGCCATCTCACCAGCCCTGTCTATTCATTTTACTTACTCATTTTTTTGATTGGATCTTAGTAATATTTTTAGACTAACAATCTTTAATTGTTTTATTCTGTTGAATCATGTAGAAAGCAAAGAACTAATGATACTAGCTTTTTTTTTTGCAGGACCGGGGTTCAAAATCATGACCTTGCACTTGCCAGGCAGGCACTTGTGCCACGGAGCTATCTCCCCAGCCCCCAATACTAGCTTTTTAATTGCTCATGTGTTTGCCATCATTGATATCTTCATTTCTTCATATAGCTTATACTTACTACCTAATGTCTTTCTTATTTCAACTTGTACAGTGCCCTTGAGCATGTTTTTATGGCAGGTTTAATAATAGTAACCTACCTCAATTTTTGTTTATTTGGAATTATCTTAATTTCTCTATTTTGAAAAAAATGATACAGAATTCTTGGTTGACAAGTTTTTCTTTTAGACTCAATATGTTGATCTCTTGTCTTTTGGCCTCTGGTGTCTCTTTCTTCATTTTTATGTATTTGGCTTGAACTTTTCATAGTGATCCTCCAGTTTTTAGCACCGCCAGCACTGGGATTACAGGCGTGTGCCACCAAACCCAGGCTTGAAGTTGTGTGTTTTCCCCCCCGTACCCCCACTCGGAATTGAACTCAGGACCTTGGGCTTGCCAGGCAGGCACTTATTTTACTGAGCTATCTCCCTTTCCCGAAGTCTCTCTTTTTGTTGAAGAATTTGCTAGCATTCATTTTGAAAATCTCTTACTTATGACAAGTTGTTTTTCTCTTGTTTCTTTCAAGATTGTCTTTGGCTGTTTTTTTTTTTTTTTTAAATTATGGTGCAGCATGTGGTGCCGGGGATCGAACCACGGTCCCAGCAGTTGCCTAAGCTTGGCTAAGCAGGTGCTTTAGACTGCTGAGCCATCTTGCCGGCCCTGTCTTTGGCTTTTGAAAGTTAGTTTATAATGTGTTATGGTATAGATCTCCTTTCAGTTTTCTTTCCGTGTGTGTGTTTTTTGGCAGTACTAGGACTGAACCCAGGGCCTTCACATTGTACTGTATCCCAGGCATTTTAAAATTTTTAATTTTGAGACACAGTCTTACTAAGTTGCACAGTCTAGCCTTAAACTTGTGGTCCTCATGTCTCAGCCTTCAAGTGTTCTGAGACTGTAGAGTTGTGCCTCCATGTATAGCCTTGTTCGTTTTTATCTTGCTTAGAATTAGTTGGGCTTCTTGGATCTCTTTCTGCCTCTATCTCTGTCTCTGCCTGACTGTCTGTCTCTCTGTCTCTGTCTCTGTCTCTGTCTCTGTCTCTGTCTCTGTCTCTGTCTCTGTCTCTCTCTCTCTCTCTCTCTCTCTCTCTCTTTTTACTACAGAGTCTTGCTGTGTTGCCCACGGTGGCCTAAAACTTGTGATCCTTTTCCTTCAGCCTTGTTAAGTAGCTGAGATTTAGGCATATACCACCACTTTTCTTGGATGATTTTATTTATATCTTTCATTAGTTTGGGAATTTTCCAGCTATTACTTTTTCAACATTTTTTGCTCTTTTGATTTCTTCTTATTCTGCTACAATGTGTATTTTAGTTCACTTGATTGATATCCTACAGATTCCTTATCATGTTTGCTTTCATTTTTTTGTCTTTTCCTCAGATTACATTATTTTCCATTGTCCTGTTGACTGATTCTCCTGCCTTCTCAAATCCACCTTCACACATCCCCAATATTGAGAGAAAAAGGCCCTTTTTGTATAACCTAGCTACCATAGGCTTTGTGCAGGCTACTTCTTGGGGAATGTGTGCACAAGTGCCTGCCCTGGCTGCAGGTGGCTGACATTTGAGGTTGACCAAACTTAAGTTTACTGTCTAATGCTTCCCTGGAAGTTGCAAGTCATCAGTGATTTTAGAATTTCATAACAGTTTAATATGATAGATTCAGCCAGTTCATTGTTTTGTAAGTGAGGAGACAGGTATCTTCTAGTCCTGACTAGATGAATGTTTTCAAAATGCTTTGGTTGCAAATATCCATTTTTGAAGCAGTTTAATTATTATGTTCATAAACCCTCTCATATATTTTATTTATTTATTTTTTTTGTGGGACCAGAATTCAAACTCACAACCTTGCACTTGCTAGGCAGGCACTTGTGCAACGGAGCTATCTCCCTGGCCCCTGTCTCTCATGTTTTAGAAACCCTCTCTGTTATGTAATTCTGTTTATAGAAACACAAAACTAGTGTTTGTAAAGAGAAGTTTGGCTGGGTAGTGCACGCCTGTAACCTCAGCTTTTGGGAGGATGAGGCAGGAGGGTCTGGGAGTTTAAGGCCAGCTTGGAATACATGGTGAGTTCAAGGCCAGCCTGGACTGCATAGTGAGACTCTGTCTCAAAAAGAAAAAAAAAAAAAAAAAAAAAAAAAAGGAGTCCACAGGATTTAGTCATACTTACTTATATTTATTTATTTGTTTATTTATTTATTTTATTTTATTTTATTTTTAGTTTTTTGTGGTACCGGGGATTGAACTCAGGACCTTGTGCTTGCCAGGCAAGTGCTTATTCTATTGAGCTATCTCCCCAGCTCCATACTTACTTTTAGAGTCTTGTACTGTAGAACAGACTGGCTTTGGGCTCACTATATAGCTTAGGCTGGCCTTGAACTCACAGCAATCTTCCTTCCTCAGCCTCTCAAATGCTGAGATTATAGACATATGCCACTATGCCCAACTGTATGATTATATTTTAAATATTCATTTGCAGAAAAATTACATTATACTTAAAAAAAATAGCCATATTCTAATCTGTTCTGTGGTAAGAGAAATGTTGAAGATTATATTGAAGAATCTGTATTTTTTGTTATAACTCATTGCTGTTTATGATTTCATAATATTCAAGCATTTTTTGTCCTTATGAAAAATTGAGAAATTATATATATCTGTATCCTTATAGCATTTGAGCCAGAAATTTAATTTTTATGTGTTTAGTACATGGTCTACAGAGTCTCACTACGTAGATCAGACTTATAGTGATCCTCCTGTTTTCAGCCTCCTAAGTCCTGAGATTATAGGCATTCACACTATGCCCAGTCTCAGAAATTTTATTTTATTTATTTTTTTACGGAACCAGGGATCAAACTCAGGACCTTGCACTTGCCAGGCAGGCACTTGTGCCCCTGGGCTATCTCTCCAGCCCCAGAAATTTTATTTTATCTGCTCAACAACTCTTTTGTTGCTGGCTGTAATTTAGCCTGAGATATCAAAACAAGGACTTTGTTAATTTGTTTTTAGTAACTTAAATCTTTCCTGTCATGTCACTTCCCTTCATTCTCTTTTTCTTCCTTTAATTTTCCAAAATATTTTTATTTTCTGGTGTAAGAAGGACTAGAATAGGAAAAGAACCATGTAGGAAATATCGTTACTACCCTATAATGCTAAAAGCCATGATATAAGTCACTATGGGCATGACTTACATAATTCTCAAGAA
>PVKN010012889.1:0-20376 GCA_004027915.1 Capromys pilorides
CAACTTAAAGGCCAGAATGTTGTGTATCATATGTATGAATCTGTAATCAATTCAGAGTACTCGCATAGTATTTGAATAGGTTAATATATACAAAAATATCAATTAAGAAAAAGTTTCCATGGTAGTAAAGAATTACTAAGAATAAAACATAACATAAACACTGGAATAGCAAATATATGACCAGCATTTCTAACAGTTTGGGGATAGGATATTGCACAAAGTTCTAGTATGTCGTGGACATGGATAGTATGCATGACACTTACTGGTGGCCAGGTGTCACTTGTGGGACTGAGCTACAGCTTTTTCCTTGATATCCACCCTATAGATCCAGGCAGAATCATGATCCATAGGGTGCAGGAGAAGTTCATTTGTAGAATATGCTGATGGATATATTCTGCTGCTATATACAAAAGAATAGTTGCAAGACTGCTTTTTTATACCTCTTTTTCTCCTGTGTTTAATTGTTTGCCCCATTTGGTGAGTTCTTTCCATTCTCCTTCATGGAGTTGTGGTCATCTTAATCCCTCTCTAGAATATTTTTTAGTAGACTGTGTAGGGTTGGCTTTGCCACCAGGAAATATGAGAGCTTTCTTCTCAAAGTAAAGTCATTTTTGCAATTTTGAAGCCTCAATGGGCAGAGTCCTGTTGCCTCTTGTAATGTCCTCAGACCATCTTTTCTTTTCTATTCTTTGTTTCTTGTCAGTTATCAAGATCTCCTCTGCTCTATCTTTGCAGGCCACAGCTTTACTACAGTTTCCTTTCTGACCCAAATCACAATGCTTTAAGTCATTCTCCTGGGTGCTTTGCTCTTAATTCTGAACATAAATCTGGCTCAAAGCCCCCAACAGTAGCCATGACACCACCTCAACATTAACTACCTTGAAATTTCTTATGCCAGATCAGTCTGCTGCTCTTAATCTCAGTCTATGGAAAAGTTTGACATAGAAACAAAATGCAGACAAACTTTCTACCAAGCAGTAACACACATGGTCTGAAGTCTAGCAGCCAATGCAGTCCTTCTACTCATCAGAAACTTCTGGAGCCTGGTCATTATTGGCAGGAATTCTATCAACCTTCTAATCTTCTGAGCTCTGACCTCAATCTCTCATATAGAAGGCGTTCTAGCTCTTCTTGTATATCTGAACATTTCCAGACTCTTCCCACAAGCCAGTCCCAAAGGCCCCTGAATCACAGGGTCAGTCAGGTATAGTCGTGGTCATAACCCCCCTCCCCTAGTACCAAATTCTGTCTTAGTTACACATCTTATTGCTGAGACACTCAAAATTAGATGGGTAAAGGTTTATTTAGCTCTTGGTTTGCAAAGGTTTCAGTCCATAATGGGTTGGCTCCAAGACAGGGTGGCACAGGAGGTAGAGGGGCAACATTTCATGGAAGCGGGAGAGAGCAAAAACAATAAGGGGCAGAGACACAAGCCTCTTTCTGTGCCTTATGTTGAACGCAGACTCCCCACTCTAGGGCTGGTGTAGCTCTCAGGGCCTCACTCCTAGCACCGGACCATGAACCAGCCACAACCTCTAGATTCAACCACCTCTGAAAATCTTGCCCCCATGACTGAATGAGTCTTTGGGAATACACATAGGCACAAACCATAGCAGCAACACATCTTTATTTGTTTTATGTATGCAAAATAGTTTGACTTCTGTTTAAGCATACCTTTCCATTTCCTTTTTCTACTACTGTTAATCCACATTTTCCTATTTTCTATCCTTAGAGAATCAAACGTAGTATTACAATGAAAGCAACATTTCTTCCATAGGCCAGTTTTCTGGGAGCATTTGTACCTTAAGCTTATTCCTAGTCAGGAGTATCTTCTTTTTGAGTCCCCATTGGAGACAGAAAGATGTTAGTTAGACAATATAGGGTTTTCAGGGCCACAGTAAGAAATTAGGTTTTTCCATTGGAGAGCCGGAATCTTACTGAAAGGCTTTTGTGACAGCGTGGCACATTTATACGGCAAATGCAGCGCCGTTGCTGCTGCTGTGCGGTGAGATGGTAGCTGAGGCCAGTGTAGGCAGGCAGTGGCAGAGATATGACACTGGAATGGAAGATGACATGGGATGGACGGTAAGAAATGCTTTGGTTTGGGACATCCTGTATTCTAAAGTATACTTTTCACAAAACCTAACTGGTAGGAGAACACTTTTTTTTGTTTGTTTGTTTTTTTGCTAGTACCCTTCCCTTTCCCTGAAATTTAGCCTGTGTGAAATTATTTTTTGTGGTCTCTTTTATTTGGCAATTACTAACATAAGGGAAAACTTAAAAGGGCACAGTATTGCACAAAAGGAACAGCCTTTCATTGGACTTAGGACAGCTGTTAGTCATCAGTTTGTTTTTTCTCTGAGTCTTAGGAAAGAGGGATACACTAGAACGAATACTAAAGAAGTCACAAAAGTTGTGAAGTTTAAAAGACTCGTGTGGTGTGTGGTTTACACAAGCCTTTGTGTGAACCTTTTTTGTCTTAACTTTTCCTGCTGCTTACAAAGAACCATTTTCATTAGCCATCATACAAGGTAAATAAAATATGTGTCTGGCTAGATCTGCATTTTCTGAAAAGGTACATGCTTGCGCATATAAAGAGAGAAGCATTAGCAAAATAGGCCACAACTTCTTGTGGTTAATCTGTGTCATAGTATTGTTATGGGCAGCTAAATTAGATGAAAATATTACAGGCAATCAGACAGAGCTAGGCCTTTAAAGGAGCCAGTGCAGAAGATGAGTTGTCTTGCAACTATGGGGGAGACAGGTCCCTCTGCTGTGGGCCAGACCTCAAGGCAAAAGATTAAAGAAATGCACCCACATAACTCTCTAGGGATAGACATCAGGGACTGATACTCTAAGCAGATCTCTATCACCCAGAGAGGGTCACTAACCCAGTTCCCTACAGGAAAACCCATTCTGTATTCATGCCTGCTTACAACTAGACTTGCTTCCCCATTTCATCCCAATTTAGTCAATTTTATCTGAGCAATTGACCATAGTTTTGTCCCACCTAATGTTCACCTTGTGAGTTTCCATTTTTCCTCAGTTGGACCCACCTTACTTTGTGATTTTGTTCTTTAAAGTTCCTAGAAAAGGCACGATCTTTGGCAACCCACTCAGAACCACTTCTGTCTGTCTCTTGGGCAGAAGTTTTCTTTCCCCATTCTGCTCTTAATCTCTCTTGGTCTTAAAATCCATCTTTCATTTTAGAGAACATAAACTCGTGCCTGGCCAGCTAGCAGGTTGGGAGTTTCTCCTATATCGGCATTATAAATTCTTATCAGCAAGCCTGTGTGACTTCTCTTTTAGGTTGTGGTAAATATTTTGGATTTTTAAAAATTTAATTTAATTTTTACATATTTTTAAAATTCATTTTAATGAGGAAAAAAGGCAATATAGCAATAAAACAGTTTCAAAACAAGCTAGTAGGATGGTTATAATAGATAATATCATTGGATTATGAATTCTCTAGTATAATAATATTTAAGACATAATTTTGGTTGAAATTCTTCAATATACTTGGGCATTAGTGGTCTTAACAGGAAAACTCCACAGCTTAATTTTTCAAGTATCTGTTTTATCCAAATACCTAAACCTTGCCTTCGGGATGGGAGTTTGGATGGACTACAGGCATCATGGGTGAGCCTAGGACAGCAGCTCTATGCCTGTGTACCACTGTCACCAATGACAATGTAGAAAGCTGGGGAACACCTAGAGAAATCTACTTATTTCTGGGATTTATTTATTTTTATTTTTATTTTTTTGTGGGACTGGGGTTCAAACTCAGGACCTTGCCCTTGCCAGGCAGGCACTTGTGCCACAGAGCTATCTCCCCAGCCCCGAGAAATCTATTTATGCTACACACTTAACAGCTGTTTTATTCTTCTCCAGGGAAGTGAATATTTATCTTGTATTCCCAAATCTTGAGAGATAATGCAAGCTTTATGCTGCTAGAAATTATTGAATAATATAGGAAATTACTTACCTACTATTGGGATTAGTAATAAACAATAGCTTATGCGCTTATTTACTAAGTGAAATGCGCCACAAGGTTTGTTTTGTCTTATTTTGCTTTAGCCCATGCTGCACAATTTCACGTGGCACAAGCTCTAGGACATAAAGGATGTGGAAAAGCAGACTTGTTCTCCTTTTCAGTTTTGTCAAGGCTGACGCCTGGGGCAGGACGGCATACAAATTCGTGCTCCTCAATTTTGCCAGCAGGTGCATCCAGCTTACTTGGGCTGACTGCGCATGCTATTGTCTTGATTTAGTTCTTTGTGTAAATGATCAGAACAAGAAAAGCAGCATAACAAGGAGAAATCAAAGCAGCTGTTGACTCGCCTAACTTGAGCGCTGTGAAACTCGAGCAACCAATGGGGGTGGCGGTGGAGGCGCAGATGGGAAATGATGGAGGCGCCGGAATTAGGGAATCCAAGCACCTGAATGTTAACCGCAGTTCACACGCTCACTAGACGGATGACCTTGGTTGCTTTCCCTTCAGTTTCGATTCCTCATTTTTAAAAGGAGAGGAAGGATATTAGCCTTGAAGCACCGTGAAGAAGTCCTGTCTTTACAAAAGTGACACCCAGCACTGAGCCAGATAGGGGCCAGTTGAATCGAATAACCACTTTTTTTTATTCTAAGTTGCCTACCTCTACTATATTGTATAAATTTTTGAAAGATTTAGGGGCCAGCCAAGTAGCTCAGTGGACTAAAGCACCTGCTCAGACAGGCACAGGGCCCGGAGTTCAGTCCCTGGGGTGCTGTGCCTGCCCTGTTCCTGAGGCAGAGACTGGGCATGGTGGCACAGGCCTGTAATCCTAGCACTTGGGAGGTTGAAAACAGGAGGATCACTAGGAGTCCAATCTGTGTAGGGAGACCCTGTAGTCCCTGTACTACATGCATTTTTTAAAAATTAAAAAAAGAAAGATTTGGCTTACGTATATAGCAATAGTGCCTCAGTGTACTTTAAAGAGCAGAGAAAGACAAAAAGAAGGCAGAATGAGTTGTAGATGTATTGTTCTGTTTTTACTTTTGAAGTCTTCCCTAAAGATTTGAGTGGTAAATGTATTGTTTTCTTTGGATGGTAGCCTATTATTGCAAACTGTGATTCAACCGATTTTGCTTAATATTTAATACTATTGCCTAACACTTTTGTAGCTCTTATGTAGTCCTTCTGGTAGATTTTATGGTTCACTGTCAGATATTTCATAACAATTGTTTTGTCCAGCTTCTAAAAGGTATACTATACAAATGCTTAGCTGGTTTTTCAGTATCAATTGAATGTACCAGCAAAAATAATTATAGCATTGAACATGTGTTTTATTTATTAACTTTTTAAATAAAATTTATTTGTTACAGAGTCTTGCTATGCAGTGTAGACTCCTGTCTCAGCCTCCCCACTGCTGGGGCTGTAGGTGTGCACCGCCATGCCTGTATATAAATAAATAGATCAGAGCTTGGGGGCCAGCATGTTATGTGATACCGGGGATTGAACTCGGGTCCTTGCCCTTGCCAGGCAGGTGCTTAGACCCCTGAGCTATCTCCCCAGCCCTGGAAAATGTATTGTACATTGTAATTTCATCTCAGAATTTCAAAAATTTATAATATTCTGTCCTTAGGGTGATTTGCTGATTCTACTACTTCTCTTTCTTGCCTGGGAATTTCTGCTTTAACCCTCATCACTTTTTCTTTAATTTTAAAATATTAATCTGTTTGTGGAGCCCAGATGTTCAGCTTTGTATTTGTTCCCCTAAGGAATATACATAATTTGTTTATTTATGAGATTTTTATTTCTTAAAATTGTATTCTTTGTATCTTGTAAATAAATGGAAAAATGAGTCTAAGATATGGGTCCAAGAAAGTTCAGTGTTAGCATGAGAGACATTTGTATGCATTTCAGCTAAGATAGTTTATAATCCTGCTCCTTAAATATTACCATTACTGGGGCTGGGGAGATAGCTCAGTAGAATAAGCACTTGCCTGGCAAGCACAAGGGTCTGAGCTCAATCCCTGGTTCTGAAAAAAAAAAAAAAATTAAAAAAAAATATATATAGTACCATTACTTCTAGTAAGGTGCAAACACCTTAACACTCATTCATAGAACAAAATATAAGGCGATAATCTCCCTAAGAGGGTCTCCATAGCCCCATCTCTCAATTTGCTTGAGGCCACCGTTCTCAGCTTTTTCGATATTGTTTTCTGATGTTTCTCAAAATTCTAAACTGTACAAATCATTTATCATCCACACATAACTTTTGAAATGTTGAAAAATTGAGGATGAAGATGTTTCTCTTGAAACATCCCACCTTCTTCCCCCACTTACTTGTTTCAAAATCTTCACTTAACTACTAAGTATACAGAGTGAATGAAGGTCTATAGTGCTCTAGGACAATTCCCTTGCTGAATGTGATGGTTAATGATATGGACAAACTCAATTTAGCCACAGGTTATTCAAGTATTTGGTCACGTTATTCTGGGTATGTCTTGAAGGTGATTTTGCAAGAGCGGTGATGTACTGATGTATATATACAGGATAGCTTGGTTAATTGTACTGCTGATTTCTATTGGTCTATTGAAAGGAATAATCAATGCTTATTTTTCTTCTTTTGAATGTTTTGATCAATTTTACACACTTATATGTGCTAATCTGAGCAACTAATTTGAAGACAACAGTATGCAACATAACCATTGCTGAATTCCTATCAGCTTGTTTAGTGAAATTCTTATCATTTCTAATGTTTTTATTTTATAACTTTTATTCTCTTTGAAACAATTAGGTCAGTACGCTGAGTATGTGGTAGCCCTACCACCTCAGCTCAAATCCTGACTATAATACGAAGGCCAGTGCTCTACGAGCAGGGAGAACTCCTTGGGCTTGACTGCTTCGGACTGGACCTTGGTCTGGAGCTGAAACATCAGCTGCTCTTCTGCTTTGAGTTTGCTAGGTTTGGAACTGGAATTAACATAAGTTATACTTTTCCATTTTTATTTCTTCTTCATTCTGGTCTTCTAGAAGCATACTGCTTCTCATGTCATATCAGTGATTGCTATACCCTCTCCCAAGTAAATTTTTTTTTTTTTAACAAAAATAATAATAAAAGAATAAGAGCCTAAAAACCCACACAAAACAAAACAAACAAATAAACAATAACAATTAACCAAACAACCAAACAAAAAACATACATAAGTACTTCTCCTGGCCCTCAGGACATGAAAATAAGTCTCTGTTGTTTATATACCAATTTTTCTATGGTTGCCCTGATGTTTCTTTAAGCTCTGACTTCTTTCTTTCTTTCTTTTCTTTCTTTTTCTTTATCCTATCTTTTTTTTTTTTTTTGTCTTTTTGATACAGGGGCTCACTATGCCCTTCAGGCTGGCCTTGAGCTCGCTTTTTCAGCCCAGGCTTATCTCGAACTCGCAGTGATCCTCCTGCCTCAGCCTCCCAAATGCGGGGATTACAGGCGTGCACCACCATGCCCGGCCAAAGCGCTGACTTTCAATTCGTCTGGGTGCAGCTCCACAGGTAGAATCATTAGATCGCGCGGTCATTCTATTTACAGGTTTTTGAGGAGCTGCTTTATTTTTTTCACAGTAGCTGTGCAGTCCCACAAACAATGCACAAAGATTCTAATTTTACCACATCGTCACCAACGCTTATTTTGTTTTCCTTTTTTTTACAATCCCTCCTTCTCTTCCTTCTTTCCTTTCTTGATCATAGCCCTCATCCTAAGGGCATGAGTTTCTTTATATGTTCTGTTGAAATTATTATGTATTGTGGAAATTACTCGGTTGCCCTTAAAGATAATTTTGATAAGCTCTATGATTATAAGAAATCCATTTTATAATTTCAACTTCTAGTGTAGATGTACAAAATTAGTACATATAGAACATATATCTGTGTATATTTATATAAATACCTATACATCTTTCATGTAGGAATAATTTCTTTTTCCATATGCTATTATTTCTTTTTTTATTCAATTTCACAATATTTTGCTTTCAAAGCACTGGCATTTTGATTTATTTACTTTTTTTTTTTTTTTTGTATTTTAGGGAAGAGTCTATAGGGTGTTCAGGGTCTCAGTACTAGATCAGACTCGTAGTGATCTGCCTGTTTACAGCCTCCCAAGAGCTGGGCTTACAGGTGCACCACCACGCCCAGTCTCAATTGCCTTCTCAGTATGCCCCAGGGCCAGGGCCAGCACTGCAGGCCTGGGGATTGAGCCCATGGCCCCTGCACCTGTTTGCAGGTGCTTTAATCTGCTGAGCTATTTGGCTGGCCTGGGATTTTGATTTAATTCAGTAGATTGTTTTCTATACTCTACCTTATTGATTTCTGATTTTACCTCTATTGTTTCAATTGTACTTATTTTGGCCTATTTTTCTTAACTTTTTGAGCATGGATTTATGTATTTTTGCATCTATACATCTATAGACCAAAAATTGGCAAACTCAGGCCAGTGAGATAGCTTAGCAGACTAAGTGCCTACTTAGGCAAGTGCAGGGACCGGGGTTTGATCCCAGGCACTGCATGCCTTGCTGGCCTCGCCCCCTGGTGTGCTGTGGCACATGTCTGTAATCTCAGTGCTGGAGAGGCTCAAAACAGGAGGAGCGCATGAGTCAGAGCTGTGCAGTGAGACTGTGTATCAAATGTATTAAACGAATAAAGTTCCAAAAATTGACAAACTATTTTTATCAAGGTCCAAAACATAGTATGCATTTTAATCTTTTTGTGGGCTGTATGGTCCATCACAGCTACTCAGGTCTGCAGATTTTTTTTTTATGGCCGGCTCAGCCCACCCTGGCAGTGGGACTGGCACAGCATGTGGTGCTGAGGATCAAACCGCAGTCCCTGAAGTTGCCTAAGCTTGCTTAAGCAGGCGCTTTAGATCGCTGTGCTATCCCACCGGCCCCAGCTCTGCAGTTTTGGACATAACACCCAAGGGAGTAAGTGGGGCTGTTTTTATAGGCCACATGGACCAAACAGTGGGCTGGATTTGGCCTCTTCAGTGAAATGTTGATTCCTGACCTGAGTATAGATGTCAAAGGCCATGAATTGCCCTCCAATTGTTGTTTTATGTACACTACATTGATCTGGAATGCAGTGATTTTGTTATTCATTTTTTGGAAATTTTGTGACTTCTCTTTGTATATCTTCTTCTACCAAATATATTTAATAGATAATTTTCATTGCACTGTGAGTCATTCTTATAATTTCTAGTGATTTTGTGTTACAGTTAAGGGACACAATTGTTGCTGACTTTCAGAAATTCTAGATATTTGTTTTGTTTCATAATGTGATTCTTTTTTGTGAATAGTCCCTGTTTGCTTGAAAATATATTGTTCGTGCCACTTAGACATCCTCATAAAATTTATGTTACATCATTTGCATTTTCTGTAACACACTATTTCCATTTCCATGTCTTATATTGAGAACAAAGTATTCAAATCTCTAGGTTTTAATGGTTCTATTTTATTTTTATATCTCTCAAAGTTTGTTTTAGATAAGTGGTCACAGTATTATTTGGTACATAGATTCTCATAATTACTTTTCCTTTAGTATAATTTCCTTTAGTATAATTTAGTAAAACTTTAGTATAATTTTAGTAAAACTTTTAGAAGTTTTAAGTGCTCTCTCTCTGTCCCTGTCTTTGCCTCTGTCTGTCTGTCTCTCTGTCTCTCTGTCTCTCTCTGTCTCTGTCTCTGTCTCTCTCTGTCTCTGTCTCTCTCTGTCTCTCTCTCTCTCTCTCTCTCTCTCTCTCTCTCTCTCTCTCTCTCTCTCTCTTCAACACTGGAGATCAAGCTTGCGACCTTGCCCCTGCCAGGCAGTTAAGCTATCTCCACAGCCTAATCCCTGCTTTATGAATGTTCTCATTGCCTGCTATATTTTGCCAATGCTTTCAGTTTTGTCAGGTTTGAGTCACTATGTTTTACAGTTGAGACTCACGGACAGCAAAGAGATAGTTTTGTTTTGTGAGCCAGTATGAAAATCACTTTCCTTTTGTAGGTTCATCGAGTCTCTTCATATTTACCAATGCATTTGTCACATTAGCTTCCAACATGTAATGTCTTGATGGCTGCATCAATTGTATTTGCTGTGTGATATTCATTGTCTTTTCCATTTATTTAAAAATTTCTTCAAAGTATTTCTTCAGATTATCAGACACAGGCATGCAAAACTGATCATACAATAAAAGCAATAACTATTCCATTCAAGGCACTAATAGAAATTAGTGTAATCACTTTAGTTTCTTATGTGCATATATATTTCCCCAAAGATGACAACATGCAGCATAATAACCATTGTTGACTTCCTATTATCTTGTTTTGAAATTCTGTATCATTTGGTTACTTTTCCTTTAAAATTAAAAAAAATTCTTTTAATGTTTGGTAAATTTTATATTTTGTTTTATCTCTTACCTATTTTTTTAATCTCTTACTCTCAGGAAGGATTTCCCTCTTTATCTTTTTTTCTGAGAAGTACTTGTATTTTGACCCTGTCAGGTCTGATCCAAGTACCTTGCCAACACTTGCTGCTATGAATAACCAAGTCTGGGACCAATACTTGAACATGTATTATTGATTACTTTTTTCTCCTCCTATGGTTTTGTTTGTTAACTTCCAATATTTATCTGCTCCCCTTCTCCTGGAAGCTCTCAACCCTCCTTCTCCTATTCTCCATACCTATATTCAGATACAATATTTATAAGTCTGTTGAAGTTGAATGTTTATTTCTTAACGTATAGGTGATGTGATTGCTTCCACTATTCTATCTTATAATAATGCCAAGGATTTCGATTGCATGCAGTTTTATTTTCCTGTCTGTTGTTTTCTATCTGTTGAGATGTGTGAGGATGTTCAGATTCAGGAAGCATAATTATATTCCATACAGATGGTCTTAGGTAAGGTTTTTTATCTTGTGCTAGAGATTTGTGGCATGAGCTCTATACGCGCTGTCCGAGAAGGACAAGGGGCAGTTTTCACGAACACATCCATTTCTTTGTAGCAGAACAGTATTGTTTATTTTCCTAGGAAAATACCTTTTCTGGATGAGTTATTGGATTTCAGGAAATGCTTTTGATGGGTATACGATGGAAAAAAAAAATAGAATGAGTGTTTCTAGACTCCATTTGTGATTCTGCACTGCAGTGAAGCCACTGCATGGTTTAATTGAGCAACTTTTCAGCCCTCCCACTCTTCCCTTTAGAGGGAAGCTTTCAGCTACTCCAAGATTAGGGAGTGTTAGAGTGTGCCTGGGGTAATCATGATTTGGTCGCATAAAGAGAAATAATGAAGGTCTTTCAATGACTTCAAGGAATTGATAAATTACTATCATTAGCAGGGAAACCACCAACGTACTTGCTATGAGAGTGCCACGAGTGCTCAGAGAAACTTTCTGCCCTGACTAACACCTAGCTGGAGTGGGCCCAACAGCTGTGAATGGAGCAAAACTGAATAATCTGGTCTGGCTGTGGATGCAAAAGCTACTGAAAGGTAGTTCATTAGGAGGGTAAATGTTGGCCTGCGATGGAGCAAGCACTAGCCAAGCATGCACATTGATTATTTTACTGCCTGCCATGGATATTTTAAAATTAGCGGTTATATGCTTGTCATTTAATTTAAATATCTTCTGTGCATGCACTTTGTGGCATGCTCTGTTCTCAGCAGTGAATAAGACACACATGGTTCCCATCCTCAGGAACATACGCTCTTGTACGAAGAACACAAAGACATACAAATAAGTAATCTTGAAATTGTTTTCCTACAATGAATGTTATGAGGGAACACTGCAGTGGGATGTGATGGAGAATGACTGGAGTGAGGGGTGGACTTCCATAGCATTAGCACGGGAGTCTCCTCGACAAGGCACAGTTGAAGAACTGAAAACTAAGAATTAGCGGGTCACAAAGAACTAGGCAAAGCTATGTAAAAAAGATAGAGATGGGAACTAAGGGAAGGAAGAGGGTCAGAGTGACTGGAATCATAAGCAAAATGTGCAGTGGATGAAGGCGCTAGCCAAGAGGCACGGAGTAGCCAGATACCTGTTATGGACAATGGCTGTCTAGCCATTAGGCAGTGGGAAAGGGTCTAAGTGGTTCCCCAGGAAGGGACTCTTGGACAGAACCTCCCAGGGAGGAGGGATCCTAGCTCTGGTGACCCTGTGCCTCTCAGTTCTGCCATCCTCTTCTGAACTCCCTTTCAAAGCACTGAGGCCTGCATGAAAAACTTTAGCCTGTCATTAAATTTTCAAACCTATGGTCCAATCAAACCATTGACATGTCATTTTCTTTTTATAACTGACCTGATTTATATCATATTTCCTTGAGTTTCTGGTGGAAGTCTTTGTGGTCTTGGCTAGTCCACAAAGGAACCCTTGATAGTGACATAAGAAGTTTGTGAAACATAATAACAGCATGAGAACAGGTCGGGCATTCAGGTAAACTACAGAGTTCTGAAAACTTTATTTACTTATTTATTTACTTCATACAGGGTCTCACTAGATAGCTCAGACTCTTACTGATCCTCCTGTCTCATCCATCCCAGCACTGGGATTATAGGCATGTGCCACCACACCCGGTTTCTGTAGTCGGCATGGTGTACCCAGGTTCTGGAGCTGGCGCAGCGTGCAACACTAGAGCTCGAACCTGAGTCCTTGTGTTTTCCAGACAGGCACTTAGACTGCTGAGCTATCTCCTTAGCCCCTAATAGAGAGTTTCTGGAACTATAAGGGAACTATCTATGACTGCATCCATATTTATCTTATCAACAACTCCAAAGTTGTAAAACTAATGAGAGGGGAATCCAAACTTTGAACCAGTTTTACTTCAATGCCAATCAGCATAGCTTCTTGGAAAAGGAAATGATTATGTATTCATAAAGGTTGAAGTAAATGTTCCTTAAAGCAGACCTTATTCAAACTTGAGTGGCGACTACATGTTCAGGTTTATTGGCATCTGTGGTACTTCCTTCTCAAACTGTGTTCCCCTCGTGTGCCAAGATACTTATATATGTTCCTGTGATAATTTCTAAAAGCTCAAAGGAATGACAACAGAAAAAAATTATATGACCAGTCATAAACAAGAAGGCAGAACTCCCAGTCCTGAAATTTGAAATCTACATATTCTCTGTTTGTCTAGAGGGCTTAGAATTTTTATGCTGTTGTCTGTAACTGGCCATATTTATGAGAACTTTCAGTTAACACTTGCCAAGAAAAAAACTTACATAGATGTACTATTAGCAACTTTATGTGGTTGTCAAAAATCTAAGATCATTTAATACATAAACTAATTAAAAATGTGCAATTAACTATAAAACTGGACCTGTGCTACTTCTTGCTGTACTCATTTCAGGTTGTTATAGCAAAACACCCAAGACGGGGTACTTTTCAAGGAAAAGAAACTTATTTTAGAACACATTTCCTCGGAGACTGAAAAGTCCAAGCTTGGGCAGCCCCATCTGAACAGAGTTTCATGGAGGGAGGCATGACAGAGCAGGAGCAGACAGGAAGGAGGCGCACATCGCCTGCGATGAGACTGACACGTGGGAGTCCCCCTGTACACTGACCCTCCCAGCAGAGAACAACTGAGTCCACAACAACCTCGCCCACTGCTGTGGGATGGACTTCAATCCCTTTCAGTGGCGAGACCCCCAGGACCTAACTGTCCCCATCAGGACTCACTTTTTACAGGTCCCACACTTTGTCGGTACTACTATTTTGGGGACTAGGTTGCCAGCACATGTACCTTTGTGGGGACAAATTCCATCCACACCACCGCACTTACCCTCTTTCTATCCAGTTAATTTCTAATTGCTTCCAAAGATCTAATTTATCTGTCATGCTCTCTGAAGGCTTCTAAAATAGCATATCATAGAAGCTAGAGGGAAGTGATGTTTTTGTTTAGTTTAGATTGTGTTACTGGATCAACCAAGTATAGACTTGCCTTTAGAGAGTGTTTCGTTTGTAAGGAACAGTGACACACCAATCAATGGCTATCACAAAGTGTGTTATCATGGTACATTTATGTGGAAAGTATAGAAACACAGACAGAAAAAGAGTCGTTGTATCTGAGTAGGAGGGTAAGGACAATTGATCACGATTTCCCAAGAGAACAAACAGCTAGTTTGAAGAGTAAAGAGGAGTCCACTGATTGGAAATAGCCTAGGTGAGGAAGTAGAGGAGCAGCTTCCCAGTTGAGAGAAAAATAGGTATGGAAATAGGAAAAAAGAAAGCATGGAATTATGAGTGTTCTGTTTGGATTGACGTCCAACATCTTTAATTTTTTGTTTCCCATGAGCAATCAATATTTATTGGATATTGACGGCAGCCATGGGCTGTTCAGGGAGTAAGGATAGAACCAAGAGTGGAAGAGTGTGCCATCTTAATCACTCGTGCACTTTGAATTCTAGAGAGGAGTTAGTGTGGGGATGTTCTGTGAGAAAGAGCTGACAAAGGAACAAATGTGACACTCAGAAGTGTCACGAGAAATGCAAAGTGGCTCAGGGGATGGAGACTTCTGGGGTGAGGGTGGGGAAAGGTCAGCATTAGGTAGGTGATCAGCATGGACTCTTTGGGAAGGTAACTTTTTCTGTCTTAATGTATTTAGGACAGGGTCTACAGGGTCTCACCACGTAGACCAGACTCATAGTGATCCTCCTGTTTTCAGCCTCCCAAGTGCTGGAATTACAGGAGCATGCCAACACGCATGGTCTCAGTTTCCATCTCAGTGTGGCCCAGGGGTGGGACCAGCACAGCATGTGGGGTAACATTTTAATAGAAACCCTAGAAAAGCCCTGGTGTGCCTGTGTTGGTCCCACCCCCAGATGTGCTGAGACCAGTGTGAGACTGGGCTTGGTGGTGTGTGCCTGTAATCCTAGAGCTTGGGAGGCTGAAAACAGGAGGATCACTATGAGTCCAATCTATGTAGTGAGATGCTGTAGACCCTGTAGACCTTGCACTAGATGCAAAAATAAAACAAAATAAAACAACCTTAAAAAAAAAACAAAGAAACCCTAGGAAAGGACTTCATGCAGAAAATAGAAGAATATTTCATGAGAGAAAACCAGCAAGGCTATGGCTCTGCAGTTGGAGTTCTCCTCGTTTACTCAGGGGATGGTGAAGAGATCAGGGCAGTTTCTAACAGTTTTTCCATTTTTCATTGTCTTCATGCTTATAATTCAATCATAATCAGCTTCTCTCAGTTGCTGAACATGCCCTGCTATTGTTTAGGGTATAATTTTCCAACTAAGAACATTATTTTATTTCCTTAGATATAAACAGTTCCCCTATGAAGAATGTATCTATTGCCATTACTTGCCTTTTTTTTCCCAGGGATATTGAGAGTCAGTCTTCATGATGTTCTTTTTGAAATTTATCTTTCTTTTTTTATAGGGATAAACAATATCAGTTGACTTTTTCTTTCAGCACCAGGGATTGAACTTTGGACCTTGCACTTGCCAGGCAGGAACTTATGCCAATGAGCTATCTCCTGAGCCCTCCATAAAGATAACAAAAATTAGTAAAAAAAAAAAAAATCAAAAAAGAAAAGAAATGAATAACTATACAAAATTTCCCTAACAAAATAAAAGGAATTCAGCCATGGCTGGTGGCACATAATGCCTTCAAATTAATCATTTCGATTACCAGATAATAAGCATGAAAAATTGGAGAAAAAGTTATAAGAAACTAAAAAAGAGAAGAAAAAAATATAAACAATAACTTCTCATTTCCATGCAGAAATGAACAGTACAATTATCCAAGCCATCCTGGATATATACATAAATATACTTTTTTCCAACCTTTTTTTGTTTCTTTTGTCATTTTCCTCACCCAATTTTTCCTTCCCTTTGAATAGATCCTTTCCCTTTTACAGTATCAATTGATTTTTTAAAAATTTATTTATTCTTTCAGGTTCTTATAGTAGGGAGACAATATGATGTTTGCACATGCAGTTCTGATTCATTTCACCATAACATGAGTGTGGGAGTTGATATATTGTGTCAACTTGAGGAAGCTTGGCTGGATGGGCTTGGCTGGTTCTAGGCTGTGGGGGCCCCATTCTGCAGGATGTGGAGGGCCTGCCCTGGGATGTGATTGGTTCCACCCCCAGAGCCAGATGGGCCACCCCAGAGTAACTCAGCACAAAAAGTGTATTAAAAGAGTTGAGGAAGACTTTGTGTGATCAGCCCAGCCTGGCCCTGCCCTGGCTGCTTCCTGCCTGGCCAGCCTTGTTCCGCTTCCCTGGAGAAGTCGTTGTCTTTGAAGGAGCTTGATCTTCACAGCCCCGCCACTTTGGAGGAGCTCTGTGCTGGCACAGAATTTGGAAGAGAGAGGCTTGATGGATGCCATAGCTGTTGCTCCTCCTCTGCTCTTCATTGTTTTCTGCTGCATTACAGCCAGCGGAGTATGAACTGAAACCTCCACAAACTGTAAGCTAAATAAACCTTTCCTTCCTTCATTTTGAGTGTCAGTTAATTGTCCCAGCAATGAGTAAAAAGTAACTAAGACAATGAGTATGGTCTCTAGTTGCATTCACTTACCTATGAAAGCTTCAAATTTATCTTTTTTTGTAGCTGAGTAGTACTGCATTGTATAAAAATACCTTTTTATCCATTCCTAAGTTGATGGTAAGTTGTAAATCTTGGTAATTATTTCCAAGATTTACTCATGACAAATTGTGCTTCTATAAGTATGGGTGTACCTATATCACTGTGGTATGATGTTTTCAGTTCTTCTGGAAAAATACCTAGGAGAGGAATAGCTGGATTGAATGGAATCTTTTGTCCTAGCTGTTTGAGAAATCTCCATTTGTCACTGTTTCATTTGAGATTTTGAGTTGGATGTCATTGTGAACCAAGCAATAGAAAATATTTACTAGAAAAACAGTGCATGAGTCTGCAGGACAGAGGATACTATGGTTGTATTCAGGAAATGTATATTAGAGGAGGGGCTGCAAACCAGAAGCATTTATAGTATAGCAGAGGAGGAAAGATAACGTGATGAGAATTCAAAAGATATGCGTATCATTTTTCATGAAGTTAACACTGAGAGGTAATTTGAGGAGGAGGATTTGAGGAAAGAGCTTTGACCCTGTAGCAAAAAAAAAAAAAAAAAAAAAAAAAAGGTAAAAATTAAAAAAGAAAAAAGAAAGAGTTTCAGAGTTTTCAGGGCAGGAGAGAGAAGTCAGGAGATATTTGAAGAGGAAACTGAGGGCTGTCATGGAGATGTATCAATTCCCGAAGTTTCTCCCTATAGTCAGAGGGAAGGATAGGGCCAAAATGACATCCTATGAAGAAGTGCTGGCCAGTGGAGAAAATGAATTCTGAAAATATAAGATGCATAGATCATAACTGCTAGAGGACAGACAAGAAGAGAAGGGTAGTGAGGAAAAAGTCTTATTTTTTTTTTTCTTATATTTTAGGGAAGGGTCTACAGGGTGTTTAGGGTCTCACTATTGGATCGGGCTGATAGTAATCCACCTGTTTACAGCCTCCCAAGAGCTAGGATTACAGCTGTGCCCCACCACAGCCAGTCTCATTTACTGTTTCAGCATACCCTGGGGGTGGGGCTGGCATGGCAGGAAATAGTCTTGGTTGTAGTTGCAACTGGTAGCCTTCTATTGAGACACCCATGAAAATTCAGGGAAAATTTACAAAATTTAAAAAGGAACAGTAAACTAGTAGCAAACAATTATTTGCCAATCTCTAAGTAGATTTCTTCTTCCTAGCTTTTCATAGTTCCTATAATGACCATATATGATTTCTTTTTTTAAAAAATGTATTTGGTTGTTACAGGATCTCACTATGCAGCTTGGACCTGTGGTGATCTTTCTGTTTTTTAGCTTCTCCAGTGCTGGGATTACAGGTGTGCGCCGTTACACTGTAACGGCCTGGCTCAGCCCGCCCTGGGAGTGGGACTGGTGTAGCACGTGGTACCAGGGATCAAACTATGGTCCCTGAGCTTGCTTAAGTTTGCCTAAGCAGATGCTTTAGTTTGCTGAGCTATCTTGCCAGCCCCCTGTATGATTTCTTATGTTGTGTTAAATTGCATAGGAAACAGAGCTTAGAAGGAAGATGCCTGTGCAGAAAATTTACAGGGGAAGATAGCCACTATGGACATGCTTTGCTTTCCAATAGCAACTTTTATTTTATTTTATTTGAATCATAAAACAAAAATTATAATTAAACAATATTCAGAAAATTAATTAAATATTAATTAAAATTATATTAAGTATTTCAAAACAATATTCCAAAATTCAAATCAATTCATGAGTCCAACTTAGAGGCCAGAATGTTATGTATCATATGTACGAATCTGTAATCAATTCAGGATACTCACATAGAATTTGAATAGGTTAATATATACAAATATATCAACTAAGAAAAGTTTCCATTGTAGCAAAGAATTATTCAGAGTGAAACATGACCTAAATACTGGAATGGTGAATATATGACCAGAACTTCTAACAGTTTGGGGATCAGGTATTGCACAAAGTTCTAGTATGTTGTGGACGTGGACAGTGTCCATGACGCTTACTGGTGGCCAGGTGTCACTTGTGGGACTGAGCTACTGTGTAATAGCAGCTTTTAAAATCTTGCCTGTAATTCCAATATCTCACATTTAACCATGAATCATATTTTCCCATTTTTGGAGGAATGGGTGGAGGAGCGGAGTAGAGTGAGTACGTATAGTGATCTTAAATTATATCCCAAACATTGTGAAGGTGGATTCTAGATTCTGCTGTATTCTTTACAAATATTAGTGTCTCATTTCTTTCAGAAGACAGCTAACTTTGCTGCACTCCAACTCTAAAAACTCAGTTTTCCCTTTGGCAGGCAGCTGAAAATGCTGATACATTCTTTTTTTTTAAGTTTATTTTTTCTTTCTTTCTTTCTTTTTTTTTTTTTAAACCTCATTTATTTGTTTGTGTTCTGGCCGGCTCAGCCTGCCCTGGGGATGGGGGCTGGTGCAGCATGTGGTGCCAGGGATCGAACCGCAGTCCCTGTGGCTGCCTAAGCAGGCGCTTTAGACCACTGAGCCATCTCGCCGGCCCTGCTACATTCTTATACTAGCGTCTTTAGCTACACTGACAAGTAACAATCACAACGAGGTAACAACAACATACAGGCAGCACACGCTGGAGATGTAGATCACTGGTAGAGTGCTTGTCTAAGAAGGATGAGACCCTGGGTTCAATCCCCAGTAATGAAAAAGGAAAATAATTCCCTCTCTTGAAAGAAAAAAAAAAACAAAAAACAAACAAACAAACAAAAAAACGGCTTAACACAATAGTGTGTACGCTCTGACATCGCAGGAGGCCCGAGGGTGTGAATCAGTCCTAGCAGGATGAAGGTTTAACCAAGACCGCGGGCTGTGGGGAAGATTCTGGCTGCTGCTGGCTTCTGGGGGCAGCACGGCCTCTCTGAGCATCCGGCTGCACCGGCGCCGTCCTCAAAGCCACCACCCTACAACCTCTCTCTGCTGGGTCTTCACATCACCATCTGCTCTGCGTAGTAAAATCTCCTTCTGCCTCCTTCTTAGAAGGCCACACGTGATTGCATTTAGGGCAATCCCAGCTGGATAATCCGGGATAAACTTCCTATCTCAAGCGTCTTAATTTAATCCCACCTGCAAACACTTTGTCGTGGAAGGCAGCATTCACAGGTTGCAGGGATGCAAGGGACTGTTTTTCAACTTACTACAGATCAGCTTAGCTGACCTGCTCGAGGTGTGCTGTGTTTATACGGTTCATCAGTCAGCTTGTGATTCGGTTAGGATTGAGATTCTCAGCTGAGGACACTTTCGGGATCTCCCTTCTCTGGGACTTTTTCCGGCCATGTACAATTCTACGCTTTTGTTTTTCAGGTCAGAACTGGGCCTTTTATTGTTGCTGCCGCTGTTCCTGCTGATGTTGTCTGACACCGAGAAACCATAGATGGGGCCTCCTGGGCCCTATTCCAAGGCCAGAAGCTGAGGGACAGGAACCTCACCCACCCTTTCCCTTTTCCACTTGGAGCCTTCACATCATCAGTGTCTGCCTGGGCTTACTACTCTTTGGTACCTTCAAGTTAACTAAGCTCTTCTTTTGCTAGCCGGTCATATTTTGGCCATCAGGGAGATGGCCCGGTAATAACTGCTTCGCTAGCATGGGAGTGGCTTTTCCCTGCGTTTTCTTTTTAAGAATACAAACGGCATTTGAGAAAGCAAAGAGAATCTCAACATATCACAAAAGCTGGAAATCCTCTTAGAATATTTTTATGACAAAATAAATTAAAATTCTAAAACAAAAAGGTACGTAGAAACACTAAGTACTATACATGAGACAAAAATATAATTTTAAAGAATCTTAGAGAAAAAGAAAAATGATTAGGAAATAT
>PVKN010012890.1:0-20394 GCA_004027915.1 Capromys pilorides
GGCCGCTGGGTACCACTTGTTTCTCTAAGTTCCTGTCCACCATGCCAGCAAGTGTTGTGGGGGATGGAATGGACCTAGAGAGTGAGCATAGGCCCTGGTGAATGAGCTGATGATAGCAGAAAGCAGCAAAGGGGCCGCTCAGCTTGGGAGCAGTGATTTCCCTGGTCCTGAGTGCAGGCTGCTAGAGTTTGGCTGCAGCCCCCTGCTGGAACCCTATGGGTTCAGAGCCATGGCACACAGGCAACTGTGGAGAGCAGGAGGCCTAGAGCTTGCCTCAGGACAAGTGCCCTGTGAGTACGGTTCAGACAGCAGAGGAGGAGGTGGAGGGTGCTTTCCATAGTTTTCACACATCCTTGTAACTCAATTGTGAAGTCCGAATTTAGCTCCCAGTCAATATTGTCCCCTCCACTGTCACTGGCCTGCTAGGATTTCTGAGAAGTCACTGTGTGTTCCATATGGTACACACATCCTGGTTCTGGAAGGGCAGTGTCCCCCTCTGCTGGTGCCGAGGGACATCTCACTTGTCCCTCCTCTGGGGCCCTGCTGTGCTTCTGGACTCTCCTTGCCTTTCCTGGCAGCATACAGATTGCAGCTTTGTTGTGGAAGAAGCACACGTGTGGAAACACCACACCAAGCCCCATTCATATGTATAGTTAAAGGATGTTAATATAAAATAAAATAATAACAAAAAAGATTTCACATGGGAAAAATGACAAGGACTGAATTGACAGAGACTCCTAATTCTCTGGTTGGTCGCCAATCACATCTCCATTCCCTTCTGCTGCTTGTCACCAGTCTTCACCAATTTAGGATCACCAGGACACCTTCAGGGGACATGAGGAGGAATGTGAATTTAATTTGGAATTAAAATTCAATCACTTTTCCACTGTTTCTGGAATTTACTAGGAGAATAATATGTTTGCTAACTTCTCCTCAAATCATTATTTTCCCTTTAAATTTCAGTTAATTTGCAATGTGAGGCTGTTACTTTTGGGAGATAATATTTGTGAAAGGAAAAATACTGTAAGGAAAGAAAATGTTTTCTCTAACTATAATAGGTTGGTAGTTGGGTCAGATCCCTGGAGATTCCCAGGGAATGAGTGGTCCTCAGAGAGGTGCAGGAGTTTTAGAGACTGGACAGAGCCAGGAGAAGAAGCTTGAGTCTCTGGAGATGGTGATTCATGGGAGGGCAAATAAAGGCTTCTGGTAGAGCTGGTCCATGTCTGTCCTTGGAACCATCTCCAGGAAGAAGGTTTGCAGCTGTCTTCATTGGTTAACCCAGTGGGATCCAGTGGCTTCTGTCCCTGCAGTACCGTCTTGCTTCCAGATATACAGGGGATGGGAGCTCTTCTGCACCTGCTGCTGCTTGCTTATTACAGGTGGACAGTCTCTGGTGAAGAAGGCACATTTTGGGAAGTGTAATCTGTGTCCCAAAGTACTTGTCATATTTCCTGACTCCTGCCATACTGATTCTGCAAGAATAGCATCAAAAGGGAGAAAAGAATTCTGGTCTCTGCTATTGCAATATTTTAACACATAGTCACAATTCAGCCACCATCCTTACTAGTCACATGGTACAGGACAATTCTCAGTGGATGCCATTGGTAAACACAGGTGGAGCTGTTGTCCTTTCTGATTTCTCACTGCTGTTATGTGAGCAGCCTCTCATGGGAAGGGGCTCAGCCATGATGCAGAGGCTCTGAGGTCTTCCATGTTCTCTCCCCACAGCAGCAACTACAGCAGCAGGTCTCTGCCCTTCGGGGTGAACTCAGGAGACAGGTGACACAGTGGTCTGTCACTCATAGCAAACTCCAGAACCAGATAGATGCTTTGACAAGACAGAACCTGGAACTATGGGAGGAACTGAAGGTATGTGGACCTCAGGGTGCTTGCCCCCGCCTTCAGAAAACATGAGCTGGTACAGTGAGACCTTTGTACTCTATAAGATAGTATCAAAGAGAGCCTGCGGGTGGGTTGCTGCCTCTGGAGGGCTGCTGTCCCATCTTGCATCAGCTCCAGGTCCCTAGATAGTGTGAAGTGAGTCCTGGCCAGGCCAGGCTCTCCTGGACCCCAGCAGACAGATTGCATTCACCTGGGCTACCTTGTTCATACCCACTCTTCCAAGACACATAACAAACCCTAACAGCTGTAGGGGACAGCCTAGTTGGACTTTCACATGGTCAGTGCAAGCTTCACCACTCCAACTCACTGTACCAGTACTGATACTGCCATTAACTATGCTGTGAACATGGGGTTGCGGGACAGGGGATGGAAAGACTTGAGTCTGAACCTTGTTGATGCCATACCAGCTTGGATTTTTGCTGTTCCCCATCCTCATGAACTGTTTCTCATTAAAAAAGGGAAAGAAATTCCAATCTCTTTTGCCATAGCAATATTTTAACATATAACAACAATTCTGCCACCATCTTTACCAGTCACATGGGGTGTGATAATTCAAAGTGGACACCACTTAATAAAAGTAGGTGAAGCTATTGTCCTTTTGGTTTTCTCCTCTGCTGTCATGTGGGAAGTCTTTAGACAAACAGGACAATCACCATCTCATTACTTATCAGAAACCAGTGTTCTCTGAGATGCTGTAAGCCCTGCAGAGACCTGCCCACTATCATGGACATTTGGCCTCAGTGGCTGGGCTGTGTGACTAGCAACATGCCCCAGGGCCTGAGTGTGGCCAGTGTTTTTACCATTTTTTCCCAGTGGTATTTCTCACACATGACGCTGCAATACTCATATCAGTAAAACCACAGGAACTGATACTGATGCATGGAACCATATAGATACTTCCCAGTGTGAGTCAGGTAGTTTCTGGTGAGGTAAGAGAAGCACTAGCATTATTTATCTGCACTTTCTATTTGAAATCCTAAGTGGTATAGTTCAAGAACTTCGGGTATTTCTTACATGGCATAATCATACGCACACACAGACAACACACACAGCTCCCATGGGCTATGAAGGCCCTGCAGTCTGCCTACTCCCCAGCACTTAGGAACAGTCAAGAACATCTCCCACAGGAGCTATGGAGATGCTCAGAGACATCCTACTCCTCAAAGATTCCTAGTGTGTCAGAATTAAACCTGCTGTTCTGATAATTCAGGAATCTGTTGGTGCTGCTAACAGAGGCTGTTAGGTGTCTCATGGAAGATTTAATGCCACTTCCCAACAAAATGACCCACCACTCCACTTGATCACTGTCTATGAATGAGGTGTTATGTAACAGATATCGCGGGAGACAGAGAAATCTCACCTAGTCTCTATCACACTGCAAATTTTTGTTTGCTTGTTTTTTTGATGGTTTGCTTTATGTGGTACTGGAAATTGAACCCAGCACCATTGCTCTGAGCTACAATTCCCAGTCTTTCAAAATTTTTAGTATTATGTTAGGGTTTCCCTAAGTTGTCCAAGCTGTGCTTGATTTTGCAATCCTTCCTCCCCAATTTCTTAGGTGTGTGCCTCTGTACCTAGCCAACTCTGCAGTTTCAATCATTCTCTTGCTTTGAATCATTTCTTGGTGAATTTGTAAATGTTCACAGACCTGCAAAGTGTTCTTCTCAGCATGAAGCAAGCTATGAGAACAATGCATGTTCTCAGAAAGAGAAAGCCACTTTGAAGGAAAATGATCAGGGAGGGGAATCCCGCACTCTTAGGTGTGTCCAAATATATCTCGAGACACAATTTAAGAGTAGAAATCAAATACAGTGATGCATGTGGGCACACAGGGTGAAATGCATGGCTGATGGTTGGAAGCCCTGGAGCAGAGTGAAGGCAAATGCTACCCCCATGACCAGGCAAGGGTGGAAACTCACAGGGTCGAACCCAAGCTACTCACTTCACCTGCAGCACTTGCTTCTTTCTGAGAAATTTGGTTCCTAACAGGGAGCACTGAGAATCCACACCTCAGGTCCTGGGCCAGTTGTAGAGACAGCACTGGGAGGAATGTTATGTTTTCCTTCTCCTCTAGCACATTCTTAGCTCAATGCATGTGACGCAAGGAGGTCAGTGTTGGGGTTGCTTGTCCTGTGGCCTTTGGGATCCCGTGAGCACCTGGACATGGTGCTCAGTCTATTCTTAACATTACTTTGACATGATCCTGGTTCATTTCCTCACCTTTCACTCCACATTTTTTTAAAATGTATTTAGTATAAGGTCTCACTACATAGCTCAGACTTGTAGCGATTCTTCTGTCTTCAGCCTTCCCAGTACTGGGATTACAGGCCTGCACCAACACATCCAGTGCACCTGGGAGTGGGGCCTGCACAACATGTGGTGCAGGGGATCAAACCCAGTCCCTGTGCTTGCCTAAGCATGTGCTTAGTCTACTGAGCTATCTTGCTGGCCCTCATTCCACATTTTTTAGAACAATTGTTATTGAGTACACTAAATTTGATTTTATTTTGTAGTTACTGTCCTTTGGACATGTAGAAACTCTCCCTTTATTTTGTGATAAACTATCATTTAGATATGGAAAAACTTCATCTGCATTAGCTGATAAAGAAAGAATGCCACAGTACACTGGCTGCCAGAGTGATAGTGCTGCCTTCTTTCAACACAGGCTGCCCCCTGCCAGTGCAACTTCTTCCAGGGTGACCTTTGCATTTATACTCATGTCAAGGGAAAATGATATCTGCAACCCAAACATGATACTCTGCCCCACCGCAGCTCCTCAGGGTAGAATAGGTACAGTGGCGTGTGCTCTTAGGATCCAGAGTCTTCCTAGGAGGGCCTTCCTAGTAGTGCAGCCTGAGAGAGTGTCCTTAGAGGCAGTACCTTGCATCACCTCTCAGCAGTCAAGTATCTAAAGGTGATTTCTGTGCCACGCTGTGTTCCACCGTTGCTGCATGGGGCAGGGGCTCATCTATGTGGTGGTGATGCCTTTTGTTTGGGGGCTGCACTGCAGGATGCTGGTTAACTCTATTGCACTTTTGCCTGTTAAAGGAGCACCCCCTGAGGAACACTCCTCCATCAGCATAGATATTGCCTTCTCTGCTCTGTCAGCCTCATCCTTGGAAAGCAAATTCTGTATTTCCTCATCAGGCAGAGGATTACAGAGCTAAATTGAATAGAGAGGCCCTGATCTAAGGGCGACTGTGTCTCACAGTCTCTCAGTCCCTCAGTCTCAGTGTGGTGGGGGCACAGGAAACACCTGCTTCCCCAAGGGAACAACTCTCCCCATCCAAGTGTTTATGCCCCTCCTTTCAGATCCTTTGATGATGCAGCAACTGAAGTTCCAGGAGAGAATTTGTGTGGTTTCCTGGCTTCTTTTGAGAATGGAGGTTTCTCTCCTACCCTCACTGGTGGGATTTTCTGGGCAGTGGTGGTGAGACTGCATTCTGAAGGGGTGTGTGAGTGAAAGAATGACTGAATGGTGGCTAATCTGCACCTGAGAGCCATCAAGTTTGGAGAAGCACAAAGGGTAGAAAACAATTTATGTATGCTGTGCTAAGTTCAGTTTTAAGCACTGTATCTTATTATGGTACCTAATCTATCTATTCTATCATAAGTTTCCTGAATTCCAGGGGACCATGGATTTTATAACAGGAAATGGGTTGTTTCCAGAGGAGCTGCTCTTTCTATGTCCCTCTGCAGGAATACAAACAGAGGCAACATCATCTAGACAGCATGATAACTGGCATGGTGAACTGATTCACATTTTGGGGGCTTAATGATGATCTTAATGCAATAATACCCCCACATTTAGTCAATAAATGTTAATGCAGAAAGAGCTGACTTTTTGACCTCGTTCCAGAAATCTTCACAGTCCGGCACTCATAGGAGGTCAAGTCCTTCGGGAGCAAGACTGGCATGGAAAGGTGGTTTTGGAAGCTGGTGCTGCTCCACACCAGTTTTGATAACTTTCCACTAGGCACTCCAGTGGAGCAATCTTCTGGCACATGGATTTATACAGATAATATTCCACTTAAGTCTAGCAAGAGGTCTCAACTTGTTTACATGGACTCAGCAACTTAAAATAATTATGTTTTTATAGACAGAAATTGAATTTCTTTACACATGTCTTTAAAGATAAAAAGTGAACTAATTACATATAATGCTCAAAAACTCAGTTGGGCATACCTCTAATCCCAGCACTCTGGGGAGATGAGGCAGGAAGATGGAAAGCTTGAACCCAGCCTGGGTAACTTAGTGACTTAGAGAGGTCCTGTGTGAAAGTAAAAAAAGAAAAAGGGCTCAGTGTAAAGACACTGAGTTCAACCCCCAGGACCATGAAAACAAATAATAATATTTGCTATACCACACTCTGTCTATACTTGGATTTTTTTCATCATTAAAATAATATTGGCTTAGCTCTTTGTATTGGCATCGAGCTTGTAGTGCAATCCTGCTGGTACTGAAGGGTTTGGTGCTAAAGTTCACTGTGTACAACAACTTGTCTGTGGAGGCGACATGTAAGTTCCATGATCATCTTTGTCTCCAGGGTGTACAAAAGTCTTCCCGAACTTTGCAAGAAGCCAGTGGCAAGAAATCGTCAGCACTAGTCACCAACATCCTGCTGCAGGAGAAGGCCCCAGCCAGCCAGGAGGGTGAGTGTGCCTGGGTTTGCCCTCCCTCCACTCACTCTGATGCACTGGTGTTTGTGATACTAAGATGCATACAGGAAGCTGCACCATGGCAAGCATGTGTGGTCATAGGAGCTTCATTTTTTTTTTGTTATACAGATTTATACCTTATAAAATTAGAGAAGACAATCCTGAAGTTCATTTGGAGCCAGTCTAGACCTAAAATAGCAAAAGCAATTCTTTGCAACAAAGGCAAGGCAGGGAGTACCACAATCCCTAATATGAAAACACACTGCAAAGCTACAGTGACAAAACCAGCACAGCACTGGCAAAACATCAGAGGATCAGTGGAACAGACTAGAAGTTAAAGCAATAACTCCAAACACACTCAGCCACTCCATCTCTCAAAAAGATGTCAAACATTTTCACTGAAAGAAAGATAAGATATGCTCTTCAATAAAGGTGCTGGGAAAACTGGCTTTCCATGTCAAAGATTAAAACTGTACCCATATCTCTCCCTGTGCACTAAACTAAAATCCTTGGAGCTTCTTAATTCCTGGCTTCTTTCTATTGATCCCTGAGTTGGATCCTCTCCACTTGTCTTGGTGAACCTGCCACATTTCTCTTTTCTCAGCACAGTCTAGCTGTGGGTTCTTACAGATGTTTCCAACCCTCTAATGGGCGATTTTCTTTTTTAGTTATGTGGGGTTTTTTTTGTTTGTTTGTTTGTTTTTTTGTTTTTTGTTTTTTTTGGCGGTACCGGGAATTGAACTCAGGACTCTATGCTTGCCAGGCAAGCATTTATTCCCCTCAACTATCTCCCCGGCCCTTAACAGGTGATTTTCATGGACACCAGCATGACACCTTTATTCCCTGGCTTCACTCCACCCCTCACAGTGTAGATTTCCTGCCTACTGATCTTCAGTGGCTCAGCCACTGTCATAGTTTGGGATTTTACAAGAACAATACAATACTGGGCATATATTTAGTAGGATGGTGTTGTAATGAATCATCCAAATAATCATATACCAAGAGTGCAGGAAATCTGTCCACACAGTAAAGACCCAGGACTCTAGCTGAGGCCCTGGATCCCACAATAATGTCCTGTTTGAGTCCTGCTGAAGACCTAGAGCTCATAGCAATGCCTCCCACAAGTCCAACTGGAGGCCTAGAGTCCATAACAATGTCTCATGCAGGGCTGTTTCACAGATTTTCACTGGGAAGGCCCAAAAATTAGTGGTGGAAGCTAGAAAGTCTATGCTAGCAGGACAAAGGATCTGTGCTGGTGAGCTAAGGGATCTGCACTGTTCAAGTGAGAACCAGAACTCTTGCACAGCCATCCTCAGTGACAGATAGCAAGGTCTCTGAGCTCCTCCTGTGATGAGAACAGCCAAGCATAACAAGGTCCCCCAGTAGAATAGCTCAGGAGAACCAGTGGCTTCCCATAGTGCCTAACAGCTTCCCTAATAGCCCAGCTGCTGCTGCTCTAGTTCTGTCTCTTATGCTGCTGTCAACAATCCTTGGTGGGGCCTCCTACACCCAGCACCATGCTGATTCAGTTCAGCTGGGTATTCCAAGATGATCACCAGTTATCAGTCCACCACAGCTGCCTTGTCCACCTGTTGAGCCCTTGCTTTCCACAATGGTCCAGCACCCACAGGAGGCTTCAGTTTACCAGTTGCCCTGTGCCTGTTGTCATCTCCTCAGCCTCCTGGCTATCTCACTTGTTGGTGTCCCTCCATGGTTTCTTCCAGGCCTTCCAGAAAGACTGTGGCCCTCCTTCCCCATGACCCCTGCCTCTTTTCATACAGCCAGTGGCCCAATTCTCACTGGGATCCTGTCTCCTTCCCCTGTGTCTGTCCCTCACAGGATGGAAGCAGCTTCAAGGGAGAGCCATGCCCCCCTCCCAGGCATTCTCTGGAGCCATCCTGTGCTTGAGAGATGAGAGATGTAGTCTAATGCACTCACCCACAGCACCTGCTTCCTGCATGATGCACTGTGGGTGGGGCAAATTTGTAATCTCATAAGAATAAAAAGATTGTGTTCCCAACTAAATCAGACAGAGGGATAAGAATATTTTCAGCATCTTACGCACTGTCCTGACATGTAGCTTCTCTCCTCTTTCAGACACATGTTCTTTGGTCCCATATTCCAAGGTCAAGGCCAGACTTCCCCACCAGGGCCAAGCCAGGCAGCTCCCTCGTTCCCCTCCAAACATTGGGGGGCAACAGGTAGGTAGGGTTGAGTTGCCCCATGGAGGCAGCTTGGGGTCCCTGGGAACCTCGAGGTGGTGGCCCGTGATGGTTATATCATCTTGTCTTCCTGATGGGTGTGAAAAATTAAGATGAATTCAAGTGCCTCCTTACTCTCCAAGCTCATCCAGCTTTTCACATAGAAACATTTTTTTTTTCTTTTGTAGATTTAAGTTAGTTGCATTTAGCACATGGCCAAAACCAGTTTGGCATTTTTTTGACCTAAGAGTTCCCCAAATCGGCCGGCCAGGCCAGATAACTCAGTGGACTAAAACACTTGATTAGGCAGAGCGAAGTGGCTGGGATTTGATCCCCTGGGTGCTGTGCTGGCTCTGCCCCCGGGGCATGCTAAGACTGGACGTGGTGGTGTATGCCTATAATCCCAGTGCTTGGGAGGTAAAGGCAAATATATAGCAGAAATATTCCTAAGCCATTGCTGTTTGTGTACTTATTATATGCTATGTTTAATAAAATATGGGAAGAGTTTCTCCAGGGAGGGAATTTTTACAATGCACAGGTAATGTAAACATTGGTTACTGTGTGGAAATACCAAGGCAGAGCCCCACTTCTTTTCTGTTCTCTACAAAAGTCTGCCTCACCCACCCCCTGTGCCCTTTCCACTGTCATCTTTGAGAAATACTGGAGACCTTTGTCTCTGGGCTTTAAATTTTTGGACTCCAGCTGCTAATGGCTTCAACTCAAGGCCTTAGTGATGCATTTTGCAACAAATTTCCAGGGGTAGTTGGTCCTCCTGGTCAACACTGAGAGAACAAGTGGGAGAAACACCTTCCTACAACACAGGTGGACTGGGGCACTGCTCAGGGGCAGTGCATGTGTCAAGCATGGTCAGGGCCCTGGATCGTTCCCTAGCCCAGCAAAAAAACAAGCACAGAATATCCAAAACTAACTGTCCCTACAACATTCACAAAGGCCACAGGAACCATGGTTACACTCATTCTGCAGAGTCTTCCTGCCACAGAGGCTGGACTTTCCCAAGAAGCAGCATGCCGCCTGGACATTCCTGCGGAGAAGGAGAGAACACAGCCAAAACGACATGCAAGTGGCAAGGTAGGCATCTGCAGCAGTCCCTCTTCCCAGCTTTTGTGCTCCTGCTCTTTGCTTAGGCTGTCCTGGGCTTCCCACTCAGAAGCCAGCCAGTATCTGCCAGGGCTAGAGAAAGCAACATTCTTTGTGAGAGGAAAATCTGCCTCTGTCTCTCTGAGTGTTTCTCACCTCCTGCCTCCTCGGAGGACACCTTCATCCTAAGGATCTAGGATGTTTGTTGGCTATTGTCATTTTTTTTTTTTATGTTATGGCCAGCTCAGCCTGCCCTGGGGGTGGGGCTGACACAACATGTGGTGCCAGGGATCGAACCATGGAGCCCCTGCCGCTGCCTAATCTTTCCTAAGCAGGCGCTTTAGACTGCTGAACCATTTTGCCGGCCCTGGCTGTTGACCTTGATTCAGGAGGAACTGGAAGACATACATGAGCAGCTGTGTGCATGCCGCAGCTTGTGAGTCACTGTGGAGCAGGGAGGGGCCCACCCTCTGCTCAGCTCAGTGTGCACACAGAGACCCTTTCCAATGGCCGGGGAGAAACAGGAGTACAATCTTGATCTGCCTTAGGTGAGTGGACTCTGATCTAAATAAAGGAGGATTTCTGCCCTTGTAAGTGGATAAGACATTCAGATACGGGAGAGCTCATTGAGACATTCTTCTGCACAGCTATTCCACAGAGCTGTCGGGGGAAGGACCCCATGCCACATGCTTTGTCATCCTGGGCAGCAGTAGGTGATGCTGCTGATTTGACAACAGTACAGGATGAATTGCTCTCAGTAGGAAACACAAAGGCGCGGATGCAGGAAGCAGCAGGACTGCTCTATGTTATTCCAACACAAGACCCTGCTCCTGAGGCTCAGGACATTTGCTATGCACCCGTGTCCCTGGCTATGCCTCTATCTTGGGTTCCTGGTACTTTACTACCTCCTCTGACCGCTCATCTTTTGTCCTCTGCTCTTGTTTCTTCCTTTAGATGTGTTGAAAATCTTTGCTTGTCTCTTGTATTTTATAATATGAAAAAACTATAAAAAATCCTCTCTATCACTTACAAACAGGAGCCATTCTAACTGTGTCTTTAGGTGATTTCATGACCAGGTGGGTCAGGGTGTACTCAAGCTACCTTCACTGTGTGACTAGGAAAGGATGTAGACACACAATACACAGGGATGCAGGTGCAACAACACAAATGATTTCTGTACACCACGTTAAAAAAAAAAAAATCTGGGACAGATAGATAGCTCAGTGGACAAGGTGGCTGCTTTGGCAAGCCCAGGGACCAGGGTTTGATCCCCAGTCCCGCATGCCACACCGGCCCTGCCACTGGGCGCACTGAGCTGGCAACTGAGTCTGCGCATGGTGGTGCACACCTATTATCCCAGTGCTGGGGAGGCTGAAAACAGGAGGATCACTGTGTATCTGAGCTGCATAGTGAGATCCTATACCAAATACACAAATGAAAAAACAAACAAACAAAAAAGAAAGCAGCAGCACGTGCTAAAATAATGGTTAAAAGTCTATTATGTAAGCATATAAACTGTAACATTGTTATCCTTGTGACATTATCATGTTGCTTACATGTTGCATGGGCTGCACTTTGGCATGAAGGGAAGTGCAGCAGGAATGCCTGCCCCAGTGCCACTGCACACACAAGGTGACCAATTCCCCTGGGTTATAAAAGCCACCATGGGTGATGAGAATTTCTTGACTCTGTTATAGTGTAATGTGACTCATGTGTATATATGCAGCTTCTTGTTGACCAAAATATTTGTGTAAATGACTTACACAACTCTAAGGATTTTATGAATTTTCCCATGTGGAATATTTTAAATATGTGCAATTTTCATTTCTAAAACACAATTGGTTTTTAAGCCTTGTTGAAATTTTTCTTGGCTAAGAATTTATCTTCTAATACTGAATTGGGTACAACCTGCTCTATCCACATGACTGGTGTAAGAGCAAGAAAATGAGCAATTTTGTATCAAGCCTGAAAACTGGATGATGTGGGATTGGCCAGCAGGGATCACATATCACCAAATTTTTTTGGATTACTGAAGACGTTTCATAAACAAAATACTACTTTTTATCCCAGACAAAGTTAACTCCCAGATTTCTGCGCTGTATCAAAAAATAACAATGTGTATAATTCACAAAGCCACATTTTGCTAATTTTCACATGCACAGTATTAACTCCCAAAACAGTGAGCTTATTTCTGTCATTTGTTTCCCTATGCTAATCTTTTCATAACATATCCAGGAGTTGAACTCAGGATCTTGAACTTGCCAGGAATGACTATCTTTGAGTTGAAGACAAAAATATTCTTTTCTAAATTTCTTTTCTTAGCATGATGCATAGGTAATCTCATAGTTTCTGATTGTTAGCTGGTATCAGTGAATCTTTCAGCAAGGGTAGAGTACTGTATTGGTCAAGAGGTTGGGTCAGAAAGAGCAGAAAATCTATAATGGGTAGCTTTTACAGAGTAATTATGCAATTTTCATAGCCCAGGATTCCAAATTTATTAAATCCAATGATCATAAATTATCCAGAATGATAGCAAATGTGTAATATGATCTTATAAAAATGTAAGGAACAAATTTATTTATTATTCAAAACAAATTCAGGGATGGAGTTTTGCAACTGAAGGGTATAAGGTATAGTAATGTTTCTTTTTTCTTTCTTTTTTTTTTGGTAGAAATACAACAAGTAGTGTGAACAGTGCTATGCAGGTGGTAAGCGCAGAACGATTTGAAGTGGAAGGAAAACAGCGAAGCTTTGCATAATCACATCATTTTCATCTTGGAACTTTTGTGTCTCCATGAAGGTGGAGCAGACACTCAGCGACGGCTGCATGATTGTCACCTTCCCCAATGGCACCAGGAAGGAGACCAGTGCTGACAAGAAGACAACCACCATCAAGTTTTATAATGGCGATGTGAAGAAGATCAAGCCAGACCAGCGAGTGGTGAGTCTGCTATTCTGTGCCAGTGGCAAATGTGAGGAGAGGATCCCATGAGGCCAGTGAGTGGAGACAGGCCACCTGCCATGTGATGGGGCTTGCTGGGACCCTCCTGTGTCCTTTCATCCCTTCTCTTAAGGGCCAGAGACACAAGTGCCACTGCAGAAGACCTGCATGAAATGACCAACAGCTCTAAGTGAGAAGGGAAGTGAAATACCTTCTTTCCACCATCTCACTTTGGAAGTGAGATGCTTTTTTGTTTTTGGAGCCTTATATGTTTTACAAATCTCCCCTCTCCTCCGTGTGGGTGAGATGGGCTCAGCCTCAGCATAGAGAGCATTCTTTGTATCACCTTCCTCCTCTGTAGCCTCTCTTCTAGCTCCTCTCCTTTGCTGGGAGCTGAAGACTGTGTGGCTGCTGGAAATGTTACCATTCTGTGGAGGCCCTCTGGCTGGTGGTTCTAACCATAGCCATGAGTGCATCCATGGCTATGGGACACAACAAGAGGAGCTAGCCACCAACACCCAGAAATGGCAGTGTGGTTGCATGGATATCCTATGTAATGGGCGCCTGTTTCTTTTCTTGGTGCTGCCAGCAGGCCCTGGAGCCAAGTGCAGGGAATTCTACTGTGGTGGCTCTCACAAGTCATGTCCATCAGCCAGAATGTGGCCAGCTGCAGGGCCCAAGGGGCTAAAGCCAACAGGCTCAGGGTTCAGCCTGCCACCCAGGTGCAGGACTAAGAGCTAAACTATGTCCTACAACTTCTCCCAAGAATATTCTAGTGTTATCATTTCTGGGGTGTAGGTGGCCAGCTGCTCTTCTTTACAGCCCATGGCCATGGTTAGGGTCACCTGTGAAGTGGTCCCTTAGCTACCTTCAGGAAATGCTTTACCAGACTAAGTACAGATGCACCTATAAGGTAAATTACCACCCAATACAGGTCTTTCTGGTCCTTACAGATTTATTACTTCTCGGAAGCTCAGACAATATACACAACCTACCCTGATGGTGTGGAAACTGTGCAGTTTCCTAACAAGCAGATTGGTGAGTGGAGCCATGCTGAGCCTGCATGGTTAAGTGGCTTCTTCATGCATGTGTCATACAGGTGCTATGGAAAAATTGGATTAAATAGATAGGGAGCCTTTTAGGCACATTCTCTAGTGCTGCAACTGTCCATGTGCTGTAATTCAGACCTTAATCTGCTTCCTGTAAACTCAGTGTGTTTACTCCTGAATCTGTCTGTAGCCACAGGCCACTCCTTAGTGCAGGTCCATGTCCTGTTGGTCTCCCCAGAACCCGAATGCAGTGGGCAGGGTGTGTTACGGTTCAGCTCTGCTGGCATGTGCAACTACAGAATAGCAGCATCAGACAAATGTTCCCTCACTCACTTGCATGGGCACCTCCTCCAAAACACATGTTTGGCTGAATGAGGAACACTTTCTAACATGGTGGTTAATGCGGTCAGAATGTCAGCTTCCCAGACTGAGAATCCCCAAGGCTGTCCCCTGGAAAGCCCTCTATGCAGACGAGAGCCACCATTCTGCAAGTGGACAGTATGCCACTGGCCACTCCCTGATGATGCCTGTTGCCCATGTAAGGAGCCAGCTCTGTGCAGCCTGTGTGAGGTTGAGTGAGTCACACAGTGAGTGTGTCCTAAGCTTTCCCTCAGTATAAATTCCTGCTTACTTACCAATGCAGTTTTTCTTTGTGTGTGATTTCCTTAATTTTAATTTGGAATGAAAATATAATTTCCAGGAAATTCTGTGGATTTATTAAAATCATATTTATATCTATATCTATATCTATCTATCTATCTATCTATCTATCTATCTATCTATCTATCTATCTATCTATCTATCTAAACTGTGTGCACAGGCACACATGTGTAATCAGTCTCCCAGGAGTCTGAGGCAAAAGGATCTTGACCTCGGGAAGGTGTGCTTCCGTGACCACATCATTTCCCTAAAAGCGGCTGAATTCCTCTTTGCGTGGAGCCTGAAATGCTACTTTCTGGTTAATAAGCTCAGAGATTTCAGACTTTGAGAATGTGTTTCCACTTACTATGGGTTAATTTTATCTCTCGTTACTTTTAATCTCCATTGTTTTCATGTTAATGATTCAGATTTCATGTTAATGATTCGAATATCTTCATCCAAAGACTCCAGCTCCCTGGCAGGCACAGACTCGCCACGATCTCCCTCTGAAGGGCACTGCAGTTGGGATCGTCAGCATCACAGCTGCCCTGAAATTTGGGGTATTTTGCTCTAGAGCACATTTACTAAGAGCACAGTGATAAGCATGAGGGGCATTCCTGCTGTTTTAGTGCCTCTGCAGTCATGGTCACCATAGGAGGGGACTGGCATCTCAGTCTTCCTCAGGCTGCCCCCATGGTGAAACTAATTGGCCCTGAACCCTGGGCTGAGTGCTGGGGTTTCCAGAAGTCATGCCCTGGGATCAGGTTGATGCAGGAAGAAAAAACTGATCTCCCAACCTGAAAGACACTTGGACGAGTTTGTGTTCTCTAAAACCGAAGAATGAATTTTAGGAGCAAGACGGAGGTTTAGCATAGAACATTTATTGGGAAAGAAAGCTTCTGTCCAAGAGGGGAACAGAAGGGAGACCCTAGTGGATTGCCGGGAAATTGTCTTTTTTAGGGGTCTTATAGGGCAAAACCATGTGATAAGGCGGATCTAAGGTGAAACTAGGGGAACTTGCTTAGGTGGTCATGAGGTGGGACAAAGTCATGGTCAACCAACGAGATTACAAGCAACATTGTTCAGGTAAAATTGATTAAATCGGGAACAAATTGGGAAGAAAGTCATGTAGCAAGCAGGCATGACTACGGAATAAGGGTTCCTCTTGTTGGAGTTGAATTCCTGACTCATTTAGGCTCTTTTAAGGTGATTGATACCTATTTAGAATATCAATCCCTGATGTACATTCCTGTGGAAGTAGATGGCTACTTGTTTTGTCTTTTGTCTTGAGGTCTGGCCCACAGCAGGGGTGTCTGCCTCTTATAAAATCACCTTGTTTTTCATCTTATCTCTTTGAGGACATGCGGGTCAGACCAGATGGCAGATGGGTTCGGAATGGAGCTCAGGTGGGAAGAGCTGAGAGATGGAGGCAGGTCGTGGGTCCCTACCTTACAGTTGTGTGGGTCAGACTGGACCAAGTTCTTTTTTTTTAAAATTTATTTTAGATAAATATTTCTGAAATGAATACATAACATGAGATTAATAATAGATTTCTAGGATCTTGATTATTATATGTTTGGGTATGGTTTTAATAGGGTTGATGTTATTTGGAGTTCTATATGCTTCAGTTACTGAATGTCAGATTGTTTCTCCATATTTAAGAAGTTTTCCACTATTACTTCTGCCCATATTCTTTTTATATCATTTGCATTGACTCCCTCTTTCTCACTGATGCCTATTAGTCTCACATTGTTCATCTTTGCATCATTTTGCGGAAGTTGAATTATTTTTTTCTGTATCCTAGTTGTTATTGAGAGATCTTTTCTTACCTCTTCTCTAGCTGCAATGGTGTCTGTAAAGTCTGAAAGTCTATTTTCACTTTCACTGAAATGGTTTGCCAGCTTGTGATTGAGGTTTTAATTTCCAGTATAGCACTTTGAATCTGCTTCCTGCATTCTATTTTTTTTTCCTATATTGCTCATTAAAGGATTCCACCATTTTTCTTTTTATATTATGGCTGGCTCAGCCTGCCCTGGGGGTGGGGCTGGCACAGTATGTGATGCCAGGAATCAAACTGTGGTCCCTGTGGTTGCCTACGCTTGCCTAAACAAGTGCTTTAGACTACTGAGCCATCTTGCTGACCCTCCACCAATTTTCTGTTCTCTATTTTTTTTAACAGTGTCTCTGTTAGGAACATTTAGTGCTTTTTTCATTATAGCTATCATTTCATTTTTTACTTCAGAAATTATTTCTTATCTGATTTCCTCTATATCTTTCTGCAGTTGTTTCTTTAGTTCAGATGCTATTATCACAGAGATTTCAGGTGTGTAATTTCCAATTTCTTCTATGCTAGTGTCTCCTGCATTTGTTTTGGATGGGCTTGGAGCCTGAAAATGCATTTTGCTCCTTCTCTTTGTCATTTTGTATAGCATTGTCTTCTGAACTTTGCTGGGGTTCTTACCTTAGCTCCAGGTCCGATCTACCAAGTTTAAATTCATCCAGGTGTGTGTGGCTTCAGTCTGGCTGCTGTGCTCCACTTCTTCCTCGGAGTTGAACCTGTTGTGCCACTCTGGCAAGACGTTCTGTTCCTCGATCAGCTGGATAGGTCTTGCCCGTAGCTCTCTGCAAGGAGTGCTGCAGCAGAGTTCCACACTGGCTGTGTCTGATGGATGATGTTCCACTCACATACTAGGCCTGGTTGCTGGGTCAAATGAGTTTCCAGCGGGCCCCTAGGGGTCCCACTCACATGCCAGGCCTGGGCTCTGTGTCAAAGCCAGGAATTTCTGAGGCAGGAATTTTTCATCTTCCTCTTCAGAAGAGGTGTCCATGGTTGGTATACAGCAACTTAGAACTCAGCCTATGGTAATTACTCTTATTGACCTAACCAACTTACTTACTCCTGAGCCTCTTGGGGCCTCAGTCTTACCCAGCTTCTTGACCAAAGCCTTAGCTGTGAGCATTGACCTCTTTTCTACTCTATATTATACCCCCAAATTTGCATTCTACATAAGAGTTTTCATTAATTGTGAAGAAATCTTGCCACCTTCAGCATGCTGTGTAAGAATGCTTTGCACTGGGAAATGGGATGGCCAAAGTCTGCATAACGATCCATAGTCCTGCTTCTTAGTGTCTGCCCTGATGTCTGCATTCTTGGGGAAAAACACTGTGCATCTGGATTCTCTCTCTGTGTGTATATAGATTTCTGCCTGATTTGTGTCAACAGAGACAGTTTGAATGTTGTTTGCAGAGAGAAAGTATCACTTCTGTGTGGAGCCAGCGTGGACATGGGCTTGCATGAGCTGGCTCACGGGTGTAGGGCGCTGTCTACATCATGTCACTGAGTGCCCTTCTGCCCCCTCCCCTACACTCTTAAAATTGTCCTCAGAGCCAATTTTCCAGCCACAGGAGGTGGTAAATGTGCCCTCCACAGGAGCAGCTTCAGCAGGGGTGGGCTGCAAGTGGCCACCAGGTGGCAGTATACCTGAAGCTTCAGACTGTAATCATGTAAAATTGATGATTTGCTTGTTTAAGTTAACAAGGACCACCACTTTGTTTGCATAACTTTAAATCAAAAACTGTTCTGTATTTGGTTATGTAAATAGTCAATAAATGGAGCCTCATTCCCTGTTCTGGTTTGTTCGCAATTAGATGGTTGATGATTGCTTATCTCTAGGAAATGAAGCTAGTCCCGAAAGATGGGACTGAAAAGCCTGGCTGAAAAGCCAGGCATGGTTGGGTAGAGGCATTTCTAGGGTGTCTTTCAGAGACTAAGATGTTGGGTTATAGTGTAATCATATGCTCTAAAAATAAAACATGTTATAATTTGTGTGACGGTGGAAACAAATCTTCATATGATCTTCCTCCTGTATTGCAATTGGTTCACTTAATTTTTTTTTGTATTGATAGTGAACATGTATGTTGTATTTTGGAAGCATGGCTACATGATTTCTATTTCTTTTTATTTTAAATACTTCTACGCTTTTTAATGTGTTTGTTACAGGGTCTCACTATGCAGATTGGACTCATAGTGATCCTCCTGTCTCAGCCTCTCCAGTGCTGGGATAACAGGTGTCTGCTACCATGGCCAGTCTCTGTGCCAGTTCAGCACACTCAGGAGCAGGGCCAGTGCATCCTGTTGTGCCAGGGATCGGACCCTGGGCCCTGGGCTTGCCAAAGCAGGCATTTACTCCACTGAGCCATCTCTCCAGTCTTTTTGGTGTATCTTAAGAATAACATTTTCTCCAGTTACTATTTGTTCCATTAAGACAACTGCATTGTTTAATTCTTTTCATTTTCATTTGCTCTAATTTTAGCTAGTCCTCTAAACTTTTAATCTGTTTATATTAAAAAGTAAGCTCAAACTTACAGAAAAGCTCCAGGAAAGTACAAAGGTCTACTTGCTCAGCTTCTCACCTTGAGCTACACGTCCTCGGACATTCTTTCTCCCTCTTCCATGTGTGTACATGTGTCGGTCAGGTTTCCCATTTTTGGGAGAAAATACTTGATATCCACAGAATAAGGGAAGAAATGTTTACAGGCTTCACAACTTCAGAGGCTGCAGCCCCTGCTCAGCTGGCTCCACTGTGTGGCTGTGAGATCAGGCAGAACATCATGGTGGAGTGATGTGGAGAAAACAGCTGGAACCCTCGTGGCAGCCAGGAAGTAGGTACAGCCTCCAAAGACACCTCCACCCAGGCCCCACCTCCTGACACCTCAGCTGGGACAGTAAGCTCATTCATGCACCTGGTGTGCAACACCCGCAGAGCCCCCTACAAGTCTTTCGAGGAGACAAACTACATCTCCACCTCTGTTGTGCTTATTTCTGCCAGAATTTTACTTCTAAGCTGAGTTTTACCCTTAACATGAGTTATAATTACTCCTGTATTGTTTTAAATATTTTAAAGTGTATACAGACTTTTGGGTTCATGATTCTTGCTTGTCACTCTAATTTTTCTTGTTGAGTGTACCAAAAGGAGGGGTGGGGCCCTCTGTTCTGTTTCTTGTTAGTTCTGCCCATTGTCCATGGAGAGTCAAGGAGGCCTTCCTGAAGAGGTAACCTTGGGGGAAGGCAGGGATGAAGGGAGGGAGCTATGTGGATATTGGAGGAGGACACTGTGGAGAAAACTTTGTGGAGCGTGTCAGAGAAGCAAGGAGAGCATTGTGGCAGGAGGGGATCATAGATGAGGCCAAATGTAGGCAGTGGAATTTGTGTATCACATCAGTTGACTTTCAGTCAGAGAGGAATTCCCTGCAACTCTTAGAGCAAAGGCTCATAGGAGTTTTCCTCAGTACATTAAAGACTGTTCCATGACCTTATGGCATCTGTTGGATCCTTGGCAGCCTCATCTCTCCCTTCAACAGTGATTTTCATGTTTCCTCAATGCTTGGAAGAACTGTCTCTAGTCAGCCTGTGATGTGTGTGGCCAAGGATCTATTTTTTTTTTGTTTCACTGGGGGTATGCTGTGCATTTTAAGTCTGATGAATTACACCTCACATGACTTAGGGTTGTCAGAATTAACAAATAAAAGTGTAGGGTGCTCAGCTAAACTTCTTATTTATTTATTTGTTTGTTTGTTTGTTTGCTTTTATGTATTTGGAACAAGGTCTATAGGTTCTACAGGGTCTCACTAAGAAGATCAGACTTGTGATTCTCCTGTTTTCAACCTCCCAAGAGCTTGGATTATAGGTGGGCATCACCACACCCAGTCTCCATCGATGTCTCAGTGTTTCCTGGGGTTGGGGCTAGCATGGCAGGCTGGGGATCAAACCCCATCCGGTATGCTCTGCCTAAAGCTTTAGTCTGCTGAGCTATCTGGCCAGCCCCTAAATTTCAATTTTAGATAGTCAACAAATGATTTTATTGTATGATTCATGTAATATGTACTTATACTAAAAATTATCTATA
>PVKN010012891.1:0-20374 GCA_004027915.1 Capromys pilorides
AGAATTTTTTTTTTTTATGAGCAGAACAGATTTATTAGGGGAAAGAAATCTCCTGCCCAAGAGAGAAACAGGAAGGGGGGCCAAAGCAGATTGTCCTTGGGAATCAGCTATACCATTTACTTATTTATTTGTTTGTTTGTTTCTTTGTTTGTTTATTTATGGCTGGCTCAGCCTGCCCTGGGGTTGGGGCTGGCACAGCATGTGGAGCCAGGGATCGAACCACGCCCCTGTGGGTGCCTAAGCTTTCCTAAGCAGGCACTATAGACCACTGAGCTATCTCAACATCCCTTGAGTGAGAAATTAAAAGTGTAAATAAGTACCAAAATGAGTGATAGATATTCAGAAGTTGGAAAAAAATATTAAAATTAGAAGAGGAACAAGGGATAGAGAATGGGAATGGGAGGAAGGGAAAAAAGACACGGCAACCAATTTGATATAACAAGGCTTCAAAATGCACAATCCCTGAACTTACTAGATATATATATACTTGTACTTATTATCTATCTATCTATCTATCTATCTATCTATCTATCTATCTACCGATCTATCTACCAGTATACCTTTCTATCAATGAATCATCTATTCAGCTATCTCATCTTCTTCCTGTCTCGTCTATCCAATTCTATTGATCATCCCTAAAATTTGTTAGTGTATGAACTCATGTTCTGGAAATGGGAAGGGATCAAGATCTTGTTCTATTGGTTTTTTTACTAGCTGTGTTTGAGAGTGACCTAAATGTTCACTAAAATAATTTTAGAGTGGAGCCAGGGAGACAGCTCCATGGCCTAAAAGCCTGCCTAGCAAACACAAAGACCCAAGTTCAAACCCCAGTACAGTATGCCATGCCAGTCATGAGCCAAGCTGACCAGTGAAACCAGGCAAGATGGCTCATGCCCATAATCCCAGTGCTTTGAAGGCTGAAATTGGTGGATCACTAGGAGTCTGAGCTGTGTAGTGAGACCCTATGACAAATAAATACTTAAGTACATAAATAAGAATTAAAAATATGTTGAGAGAATAATCAAAGCCTGAAAGTGCAGAAGGAATACAGCAGCAGCCTCTTACCTGTCTAACAATTTTGATAGATGCACAATTTTGAAAGGATGGCTCAAATCATATATAGTACTTGAGACCTATATATGTAGTCTCTTGCTATATATACACACCTAAGATAAAAGTTTAATTTATAAATTGGGCATAGTAAAAAAACATTATAAACATACCCAGAAATAAAATTTAAAGATAAATTTTAAAGTCACATTAAAAGTATTTTTAGTTTTGGTAGTTTTAGTTTTCATCAGTGATGAAAAGGTTCTCTCAGTTGAAGAGTTACATATTAACACTGTATGTGTAATGAAAGTATAGGCACAGCATTTATTTTTAAATTGCTCCATGAAAACAGCAAAGGACATTAGAAACAAAAACGACAGTAGGTTGATAGCTGTTCATCCTGAGTGAAAGCACAACAGGGACAATTATACAATTCTGTACTTTGTAAATTTGCAGGCGCCACTAATAAGATTTTTAAGTATTGGAACATGTTAGGGATTCTGTGGATTTCGGAGTTTTTCTGTCTCGCTGACACCCATCTCGCCACAGTCACCTCCCCACGATGTCCCTCACGCTTGCACAGGGCAAGCGCCTTTGAGGGCCGCCTCTTCACTGAGCTGGTTCCCTGGAGGCACAGCCCCTGCCCATTTAGAGAGCAGAAGTCCACTCTGCCTAATTGCAGGGCAGTGGTACATAACCAGGATCCACCACAGCTAAGTCGCTAACTCACTCCTGAAAGAGCACCAGGATTATTTCCAGTTTTAGGGTATTACAGTCATAGCATTTCAAGTGCTTGTATTTTTTTTTCTTTGACTAAAATCTTTATTATCAGATGAGTTATGACTGGTTGACATAATATTTACATATCTGAGAAACCTGACCAGATCATAGTTTCTTAGACCCTTTCTCTAAGTCTTCTCCTTTCTTTATTTATTATTACTTTTGATAAGAAATTACAATGCAACAGTTTCAAAACACATTAGTAGTACATTTCTAATAGTTGATACAATGCATATTGTTGTGGTCATAGTAGTTATTCAGAGCACAGGATATAGACATGATAATTTTTCTAATTATTATTGGTACAAAAAATTTCTTCTCATTGAACTAACAGAAAGTAGTTATATACATAGTCCACTATTCCACAATCACAGTGGGTTATTGGCAGAACTGGCAATGTCAGAAGCTGCTGATTTAAGGTGTTAACAGCTTAGCGTACTAATCTGTCTCATGGTTAAACTTTTCTGCTGGGCGGTTAAGGCCAAGTTAAAGCAAGACCTGTATAACAAAACACATAACCTTTATATCTCTCAAGATCAGTCAAATCCCCTCAGCATTTACCTTGAAACCATGTACAGTGTTTGGTAGAACTGTTAACTGCTGTCAGTGTCAACCATCTGGATGAGTCACGGCCATTGCTAGACCAGTTTGCTCTCCGTGAGAGCCTGAAAAAATGTTTTCTCTCTAGCTGACTCTCCTTGGGCACACTATACATCATCAATCCCTTTCCTCTGTGGTCCCATAAACTCTTTGAACAGAAAATTTGGGACACCACTGAGTTATAGGATGTTACAGCACAGGTCCTTTTATGTCCTGAGTTCTCACTGACCTTGAAGGGCTAGGGTCAAAATATTGACTTTTCTTGTGGCTCGTCTTTTTCTCTAATTTTTGGTCTGTAAACTTACATTCTAAAGACCGTCTTCTCCAAATTTTATAAGCTTGTTTCTTATCTTTACTTATTTTTGTGGCTACTTCTTTTTCATTTTGGACTTCTCCTTCACCCTTCTCCTCCACTTCTCTTTGTCCTCTTCCTTTGTCTCTATGTTACATTTCATCTGATCCTCTCTTCTGGAATATCAAGATATCTTTTGTAGTTTTATATTTCCTTAAGGTTTATATTTCTTGAAAGCACTGTCTGCCAGTTCTAAGTGTCTGTTGATTACTCTTCAAGGACTTTAATGCAGGGTTAGAATATTTCCTGTTATTTATGGGTAACTTTTAGAGAAGTTGAACATAACTAGCTATATTAAATGCACAAAATGCTCTAAGAAGTATGGCATTTTCATTTCCTTCATACACTACTTCCTTAGCATATTATTCAAAGGGATATGAAAATTTTATTATGAAGGCGGACACTCAACTCAGTAGAAAAATATAGGACATACATACATTGATCCAGAAGCCCTAATTGTGCTGATCTAGTACAAAAAACTTTGGAAGAAAATATGAAGAAAGAATGAAAGAAAGACATAGACAGAAAGGAAGGAAGGAAGGAAGGAAGGAAGGAAGGAAGGAAGGAAAGAAGGAAAGAAAGAAGGAAGGAAGGGAGGGAGGGAGGGAGGGAGGGAGGGAAGGGAAGGAAGGAAGGAAGGAAGGTAGGAAGGAAGGAAGGTAGGAAGGAAGGAAAGAAGGAAGGAAGGCAGGCAGCCAATGAAGTTTTCTGCACAGTATCATTTACACTAATGAAGGAAAGGAGTCCACCATAGAATATAGCAAGCCACACTAGGACAATAGAGTGAAGCTCAGCGTTGAAGAGCAGGGAAGCACTACTGCACATAAATCATGGCACAAATATATGGCTATTATGAAATAGTAAAGGAAAAGAGTAGGCACAGTATGGAGATAGTTACCAAACAATGTGGTGGTTTTGCACTTTCATTTGGAAAAGACAATGTTTATTAAAAAAATGGTTACATATAGGGGGAGAGAAGGGACAAGATGGTAGGGATACAAGCAAGACTAGCTCGAATGTAGTTTGTTTTCCTGGTCTTATTTTGGAATCATGTAGATATTTTATGTAATCATGAATTTATCGCTCTTTTGTATAGTTTCAGGGGACAGTACAGATATTAACCAAGTGGACACTAGTCTTTCACAGCTGAAGCACAGTTCTCTACATGGGTGCAGGTAGATTTTTCTCACAAAACAGCAGCACTGGCACCAACTCTGATCTCTAGGAATGTGCATCTTGCGTCTCTTCCTGCCAGGAGTTTCCTGGCATCTTACTCTGAGATGAGAAGTTCTGCTCTCTGTTTCAATCCCTGCATGAGGCAGTCTGTGAATTTTTTTTAAATGTCCTTGAGGCCATAAATTTCTAGAACACAGATATTCTTCTCTAAATGCAAAGGTGACTATTTAAAAACAAATATTAGCTGACAGTCCCCATTATTGCTTACAGTTGAATTGAGGAGGACCGAAAGATTGCATGGTGATTTCCTTTGTTCTCTGAAGTACTGGGAGAGTTCAAGCCAAAGGGACTTCTATCAGCTGCTTACAAAATGACTTGAGGCATCAGCCTCAAGCTCTAAATCAACACTAGAGGTACTACATAGGGCGGGCATGACATCCTCTAAGTGGGGAAAAAATGTAAACATGAAAGGAAAAGAAAAACAAAGCTGTATCTCCATGCTGAGGCATATGTCCATTAAAAACTGCAAAAAGTAAGCCTAGTGTTACCATTGAAGCTCTAATAATAGGAGACCAGGTGAGGCCACGAGCTCTCCGATGGAAAGGACCATGGTGGATGCACCAGGACTCTAGACGAGATCCAGGATTAACTGGGACAGATGTCTAATGTAACTGCAGAGCAGATGGGTCAGTATTTTCATATTTGAGGAAAATAGTTGGAATATAGTTCTGGCAGCTAATTTATTGCCTAAGGTGCAATTCAAAATGTCTTTGTGATGCTCTCATTACAGCTAATGATAGTATTCAGACAGTAAGTAGTTTTATTTAGACATCGTCTTTTAAAGTACCAAGGTCAGAGATGTAGTTTTTCTGCTCCACCATTTATATTCCTATTGCAAAACTATAGAAACAGACAAGAAACTTAGTGCATTTTTTAAGGCCTTCCACTGTTTCAATCCTATTTATTTCCTTGCTCCCCGTGTCCTCAGCAATATCATATTTACCACATGATTACAATTAGTTACAGATCTACATACACAGCCTACAGACATAAATGAGATCAAATTAATTCTAGTAATTAAGTAAATGCTTGGGAAGCATTTTGCATTTAGCAGTCGTTTATTTAATTAAGTTTATCAAGTCCCTTGTGCAGTAGCTTTGCAGGACTTTGCCCTGGCCTTATTTTCATGAAGAAAAAAATATGTTAAAATAAATGGGATTGCTGAAATTAGTTCAAAAAAAATGTGTCAGGAGATTAAATTAGAAAATAGATCTTTTGATGTCCCAGGTTGCTCATAGCCGGTACAGGCTGAAAATAGAGGAAGGTTCTGTAACTTTTTCCCTAATGAAAGGAGGTTAGTGGAAATGGAACTAGACTAGTGGCTGCTAGGTAGTAAAACTGGAAAATGAGAGAGGCAAGAAAGGCCAAGGGTCATACCTGATGGGGTTGGTAATTAATTACACAACAAGCCACCCAGAGGTCATCGGATCCAGGGGAAAAACAAGGGACAATTCTTTCCCCCACTTTAGACCCGCTGACCCTGAAACTTCATTTCACGTTCATCTTCAAAATCATAGCATATTCCATTCAAGATGGAGTGCAGCAAAGGTTACTAAATTACATAGAGAAGCTCTCTCCTATTCCTGGTGCACATTATGTCATGTTGAATGCTGCCTAGTGCAGTAATCTGTAAATCTTTTCATCTACATGTTATCCTGAAAGCACAAACCTGTGAGCATAGTTAGGATAAAAGTTTTAAATAACTCACAACTAGCATACGCCTGCTGAGGGCGTGGCCGCAAAGCTGTAGGTGAGGTGAGGCGTGGGCTGGCCTGCACCTCCGTGGCTCAACAGCTTCAAAGGCAGTGCACTGGGCATAGGGCCTCAGAGCCACGGCAACTGTCATCACTCTGTCCTTGTGACAGAGCTGCACATTCCGTGGGCCACAGTTTTACCTACTGGGTCAGAATCTGTGGGGAGAGGGCTCTGGAAGAGGTTTTACATCCCCAGATCATTTGTTTCTTTTGTAAAAATTTTTTCTAAAATAAATCAAAAAGAAAAACCTGTAAAATCACGGTTTCCGAGTGGTGGCAGATAACAAGACACCTTTGCTTTCATGTCCTGCATGTTGAAAGTGTCAGGTAAAAATAATGCTTTTAGCTTTTCTCAGAACGCTACTCATGCGGTGTTTTCCCCTCCTTGCTTTATACACTGATCTCCATCCCCCTGCTATGGAAGCAGCTATCCACAGCTGCAAGAAGAGAAGATTCCCAGTTCACTTGCTTAATGGCCCTACCCCGGCTAAACGTTTGCCTCCTGATGTACTCCGAAAACTGAACTTTTGAGGCTGACAGGCCTGACTGCGAGCACCAGTGGCAACGCATGGACACGAGGTGTCCAAGACGTCCCAAGGCCAGAGAAGAATTAGGCAGGCAGGACAACAGAGGGAGCCCCAGATAGGATGCTTTCGTGCTACTTTCTGCAGATGCAGAAAAACAGTGCTAACTCCGTCTGTCGGAAGCCAGGATGTACATTCATAAGGTGAAAGCTCCTCAGTTCTCAATCAGAAGGGACAGCATTTATCACCATGGACAGCTCTCAGGATGGAGCCTCTGAGGAGCCCACAGATGTCCCTTCTCCACTGTTTCTTTTCATGTGTTAACACTTTCACAGATTATTGCCCCTAGATGCCTAAATTGAACCTCTTATCTTCTTTTTTTAATGGCCAGCTCAGCCTGCCTTGGAGGTGGGGCTGGCACAGCATGTGGTGCTGGAGATCAAATTGTGGTCCCTACAGCTGCCTAAGCTTGCCTAAGCAGGTGCTTTAGACAACTGAGCTTTCTCGCAAGCCTGAACCTCTTATCTTTTTATTTCTCTAAAACATTTTCTCTTTGTTAAAGGTCTATAGAGACCAGAAGGTTAAGGCAGCATTCTGAGCCATCTCTCACTCAGTTTCTTTTACTCCATGATATATACAGTGGCTGTGTTTTCTTTTCTTTTTCTTTCTTTCTTTTTTTTTTTTCCTTAATGGATTTGGTATAGGAGCTCACTACATAGCTCAGAGTCTCAGTGATCCTCCTGTTTTCAGCCTCCCCAAGGCAGGGATCACAGGCATGCACCACCACGCTCAAATTTGGTGGCCAGCTCAGCATGCCTGGGGTGGGGCCAGTGTGACATTCAGTCTGGGAATCAAACCCTGGTCCCTGAGATTGCCTAAGCAGGTACTTAGTCTGCTGAGTTATCTCACCACCCCTGCACACCATATGTTAATACATGTTTATTTTTCTCCTGTTAACCTATTGCTCTGTGTCAAAGTGTGTGTGAGCTATGAACTTATGGGGGTGTGGGGACAGGATGCTTCCTGGCTCACCTCAGGCAAGCAAATGAGGAGAGGTCGGCAATGATCATTTTTAGCGAGAATGAAGACCTGACGCAGCATAAGGCAATGGTAGGCCTTCTTAATCGATTTATTTTTGAAGTACTGGGACATTTACCCACAATTCTGCATACTACATGGAGTTCCAAAGGACCTGATAGTTGTTTCCATGTGACACCAAGGTGGCCTTTGGACACTACAGTTAGCATTTGATATAGTTGTTACAGTTAATATCATAGTTTCTATTTTGACCATCACTTTCATAAATTCTCTGGAAAGATCTTTTGTACAATAAATAAATAAATAAATAAATAAATAAATGTAAGATCTTTTGTACAATCAATCAATCAATCAATCAATAAAAGTAAGTAAATTTGTCAACAGGTCAGGGCCCTGACTGGTCACAAGCCAGCCAACAGTCATCAGAAATAGTAGCCCAGCTCCAGTTTGGTGTATGCTGCCCCCTCCCCCATACTTCATCACCCAAAGAGCACACTTGCTAAGACCTTCAGACTTATGTCAATAGCAGGATCTCCAGCAAACATCTGCGTGCACTCTAGTGTGCCCAGTCATTAGCTTTCTGAATACCTCTGCTCTCAGCCTTGGGGGCTTCCCAGGGTACCCCCAGGGAGCTGGCCACTTCATTGTGACTTCCTAATGTTGTTACCAGCAGCAGCAGCCGCAGCAGCAGCAGCAACAACAGCAACAAAGTCTCTGATTGCTACAGTTCTTAACTGTCTGGAAAGTCTGATTTGTAATTGATACACAATGTCAGTCTCGGTGGGCACAATGCAGCACTTCAGTGTCACAGTGTTTAATTCTTGGCAATTGCTGCTGTAGATACCGTTATTCATTCTCACATTGGATTCAGGGCTCAGTTGATGACATCACTTCACCCACTCTTAGGCTGAGAGGAGAAAAAGTAGAGTCTCACTAAAAGTAATTCTTAAGGAAACCTGAAGGTGATGATATTGTCTTGCTCTCCATTGTAAAGATTAAAAAAAGGCAATTAATCAATCAAACTAAAAGCAACCAGTGCTAGGGAAACAGTTCAGCTAAGCACCTGCCTGGCAAGCACAAGGACTAGCATTTGATCCCCGGGACCATGGCCCCAGAACTCAGGTATGTATGCTGTATATGTACATCCCACCTCTTGGTTGCCCGCCCCTGCTGAAACCCAGCATGGTGGTCTAGGAAGCCTAGTAAGGCATAAACAGGAGGATCACTATGAGTCTGAGCGGCATAGGGAGACTCTATAACAAATAAATAAATAAATAAACAAACAAACAAACAAACAAACAAATAAATAAATAAATAAATAAATGCAACTAACCCTGAAGCTCAGGGAGGCAAAAGCACTTGCCGTGCTCTCAGCCCAGCCTGTGTCCAGGCTGGTCTGACTGGCTGAGCTGGCCTTGTGTAAGCTCACCTGGACTCGGTGACCCTGAGTAACGTCAGCCTTGCCATCTTCCGTGGAATGAAATCTCACAAATGCGGAAGACTTGAATGACGTGATCGGATCTGATGATCAGTACTAATTGCTCCTTGACTCATGCAGCTATAAAACAGGCTCTAAAGATGACGTGACATGGCTCACTCCGTCATCCATGGCTCTGCTGTTAAACTGCTACATTTTGAGCAGGGCGTCGTGAAGATTTTCAAACTCTTTCTGCAGGTCAGAGAGAAGAATCTCTCTCTCTCTCTCTCTCTCAACACACACACACACACACACACACACACACACACACACATACACACAGCTATTCTAGACCGCACACAAGCCCTTCTTTCCATCACAGACCCTCATCTAGCTGCCCTATTGGAAACAGGCCTATCCAGGTTCTGACTGAACTCACTAGGTTTCTGAGTGTACTCTTGACTTCACAGCCAGAAGCTAGTGACCTTGGGAGGAAACTTCCTAGCACAGTTCAAATAGAAGCACTTAAGCTAAGAAGCTTCCAATTGAAATTCCAGATTTGCTATTTATGAATTTTATATAACTAACTCAGAAGGTTTGAAGGGAGTTTCCCAGCTCAGCCCCTAGTAAGTATTCAGATACAGTTGTGATCCTCCGTTTTGGCCATCCTCCCCTTAAGTTACTGTACATGTATTCAAAAAGTGTTCGTTAAGCTCCATAAATTGAGACAAGAAGAGAACTTGATTTCTAGGCCAGGCTGGAGTACACAGTGAGTTCAAACCCAGCCTGGATTATACAGCAAGTCCCTGGCTCAAAACCCACTGACAAACAAGAAGTGTTAGTTGGGAAACATTCAATCCACAACATATTAACCAGTACTTAGGGTCCAGCAACACCATAGGCTTCTATGGAATCCAATCCATGCCTGGTGGGCATATTCCTGATTTGTCAGTGTCTTTCCTATACCACAGGATTTGTAAGCTACGTATGGCTTGTGTTCTGCAATTAGCACTATCTACTGTCTTTTAGGGATGCTAAAAAGAGCATCAAAAGCTTCTATTATCAAACAGAATAGTAATACAATAGACATCGTGTGTGACATGGACTTGTAGTAAGTCTGGTTTCCATGAGCTACAAAGCTAGCTGGATGTATCACAGGTGTTCACTGTGTGGCATTTGCTATGAGACAGAAAAGCTAAGTGGAGCTACTCCAGGTAGGTAAGCGTGCCTGCAGCCTCCGTGGCAGTGGGTAGCTCAGAAGCACCGGATGTGCCTGACTTACAAGGAGCAGTTTAGTGTTAGTCAAGCAGATGTAAGGTGGGACAGTGCCCGCCTGCCAGTCATGGCCCTTAGAAGCTGTCCATCTGCCGCTAGCTGCCCCGCCGTGGACAGCTGAATGGAATCTCCCATGGAGGGCAGAAGAGTGAGGAGGGGAAGCTGACGGAGGCTCTGACAGCCGTGTGCCTCAGCCGTGTGATATGGGTGAGGAAACACCACAAAGCAGCTTTCGCCTTGCCATGCCGCAGAGATCTCAGCACTGCTCACCACCGTGGGCATCTGTATCGCCCAGTGCATGAGCTCTTTAGATGTCAGCACAGCGACTGGGAGACCACTGAGGGGAAAGCCTGGCCCTGAACATTCCTCCTCACGGATCACGCAGATGCACCCACTCAGTGGAGTTCATTGCTCTGAGCAGCCACAGCTGGTGTGCAGCGCATCTGCAACTCTGCTGTGGAGTCTCTGACTTCAGCCTCATTGGTCTGTCCTCCAAACACGGAGCACAAACTCTGGAAACAGTCATATTGTGATCATACATTACCACACCTGGTCCAACTAGACAGAATAGTAAGGAAAATCCCAGTGAAAGTTCTTTGAAGCTACCCTTGAAAATAACTGTGCATTCTGTGTTTTGCAGTGGAATTGCCTGCATTGTACCATCAAGAGTCCATTTGCTTTTGTGCAGTGGCCACTTACAGTGGCGTGAATTAACATTTTAGCATTTGTGAATCATGAAGAATTTATCTTCCACTATGAGTTCGTAAATGTCTATTTTTTTACACTTTACCAAGTACATACTTTAAAATAAAAATCCATGATTTCAGATACTTTAAAATAAAAATCTGTGCAATCCATATGATATTTAACACCAGGAAATTAACCAGCTTCTTCTGGGCCACATCTTAGGGAAGATCACCTTAGTTATTCAGACTGCCTCACATTGTGGCAACATCTCATGCCAGTGTTGGAGCTTAAATAAAAGCTTTGTCCCACTATTATCACAAATTCATCTCAGTGGTAAATAGATGCAACGAGAGACCATACTCATGAGTAAAGTAAATCAGACCCACATGATGTAGACATCATATTGTCTCGCTGGTGTGAGAACCTGAAAGGGTAAATAAAATCTGAACAGTAGCCAGGCATGGTGGCACATGCCTGTAATCCCAGCACTTGGGAGGCTGAGGCAGGAGGACTGGTGTGAGTTTGAGACCATTCTGGGCTACAAAAGTGAGCTCAAGGCCAGCCTGAACCGCATAGCAAGACCCTGTCTCAAAAAGACAAAAAAAATCTGAACAGTAAAACAGATACTATTAAAGGGATAGAATCTGTTCAAAGGGAAGGAACAACTGGGATGAGGAAAAAGACGAAAGAAGGGAAAATATATATCTGTGTTTATACATGAGATAGCTTGGATAACTGCACTGATTTCTTTTCTATTGAAAAGAGCAGTTAGTACTTAAATTTTTCTCCTTTTTACATTTATATGACTTTCTTGACCAATCTTGCACCTCATCCCTGGTAATCTGAACAACTACATTGAAGACAATAATATGTAATATAACAGTTATTGTTGAATCACTAATATTTAGTGAAGTTCTGTATCATTTCTATTTTTTTTTTTTGCTATTATTCCTTTTAAAAAATGAAAAAAAAGCTCTAGCATTACAAGTAAAAATAAATAAATCCATCTCATTTTCCCAGGATTAAAATAATACTGTCAGCAATGATGATGACTGCCATGTAGAGAAGTGTGGTATTTGTTTATGGGACAGTGGTGACTTTATTGTAAAGCTCATGCAAGTGGAGCTTCACAAGAGCCCTAGAAGCTGCAAATCATGTCTGAGCTGTGCATTTGTGTGGCTGCATATGTTTGGAAATCTTATATCTCTATGGAAGCTCGACTGGCCCAGTAGACCTTCAGGACAGCTCTGTGGGTGTGTATTCACTGAATTTGGTAGGATAGAGTACTGCAAGCTGGTGAGGGGCAGGTTCCAGACCTACTGTCTCTCTACTGGACACAGAAATGTGCAATTCACAGAAGAGAAGATAGAACAGACTTCAGTTGGCATCTCAAGGACAAGTGCACACACCCACAAGCCCACCAGCAAGCCCAGAAGACAGGTGGAAGCCTGCGCATGCTTCTGCTGTTGACTAGCTGAGTGAAATCCTGCCAAAGTCAAGGTTCTTTATCTCCTCACTGACGCAGACCTGGTCCAGGAACTACAGAAGCTGAAGTAGGATTAGAGAGCAGTGGCGTGATTTGGGGATCGCCCATTGGTCTTCACCAGAGGCAAGCCACCACATCAGCAGCAGTGAGGGTGAGCTGTTGAGAGCAGCCATTCTGCCTTGGGGAGTTCTAGCCAGTGTCTGTGTTCCTGTCCCCATGACCAGAAGCACAGTGGAAAGGAAACTATGCAGCTACACTTTAGCAACACTGAACTCCATAGTTACTAGTATTGCAAAAACTAGTATCCCCAGAAACCAGAAGATCACCATCTAGGGTAACTCGTGGGTGATCTCCACCAGCACCTTCTCCTGCTGCCAGTACTAATCCACACAGCTTCACAGAAGTCTAGCTCCCTGTGGGGTCTCCAGCACCAGTGTGGCACGTTTGTAATTGGCAGGGGTGAAAGGGGGACGTGAAATACGGAGTGAAAAGTTAGTCTGAGGCCATTCTTCCAGACTGTATTTCTACTTTATGAAAATGGACAAATCTCCTAATCTCTACCCCAGCCATGCCATAAAATACTCCATAGCATCACCCAAATGTTCCATGAAGCTGAAAGGAAAGAGAACTTTCCAAAGCCATGAGTGTGAATTAGAAAAACATGGTTGGATCAAACTTAGCACAAGGAACATATTTATTCTACGTAAATCTATTTTGTCCAAAATTCATGACATAAGGAGGGAATCCAAGCATTCAAAAGACACAAGGTTGCCTGGTAATTTCAGCAACTGCACTAAAGACAATTTGTAATCTGTCAGCCACTGCTGGATACCTATCATCTTGTTTCCTCTTGAAATTATCTTACCTATTATTTTTGTATTCTTTTAAAAATAAACATAAAGTAAAGTAGAAAGACATTGAAACTTTTTAAAATTGTATCAGAAAAAGCTATTAAGAATATTTCATATATTTAAAATTTAGAAACCTATGAGATTTGTCTATTTTTAAAAACATATTAGTCATGTTTAATAACTTATAACTAAAGTCCTAGCTTCTCAGAAGGCTGAGGGAGGAAGACTAGTTGATTTTAGGAGTATGAGGTCAACCTAAACAACATACTAAATTTCAACCAAAAAAGTTCATATATTATTATTATTACTATTATTATTGCTGTTGTTATTATCTTATATAATATTTCTCTAAATATTATTTCAATAATATTAAATTAGATATATTATTTCATATATTGGAAAAAAATGTAGACAAAACCACCAAGGTGCATAACCAGCGAGCCATGGAGTGGACAGTTCACAGCCCACCAAGGTGTAGGTCCCAGACCTTAGCGCACAGACCTGGGAACAGGTGAGAGTTTCCTCCCTGGCGTGGCCTTGGCGAGGCCCCTTGCAGGGCTCTGTCTGAGCTGCTTTCTCAAACACTCGGGAGCTGTGCTCTTCACGTAGGCTTTGCCTGGTATCCAAGGATCTTGCTGTTGCCTCGTGGACTCGAGACCATAGGCTGACATTTTTTATTTTCCTTTTATCCTTGTCAGAAACCTTGGGAGGGATCTCTCCTTGTGAAATGATCAGAAACAACAGGAGTGAAACCATCCTGCCTCATCAGGCCCAATGGTGGGCTCCAGAGTGGGCATAGCCAGATGAGCAAGAGTCACTCGCACCAGGTGGTGCAAGATGCTCTGTGTCCCCTAGTGGCACCTGCACCTGGGCACAGGCAGTGAACGCTAGGGGAGAGTCCGGGCTGAGGCTTTCTGAGTTTAAGAAAAACGGGCTGGTTCTTGATGTTGTGGCTAACACAGAAAGCCTTGCCAGACTTTCAGGGTAGCTTCGGTTTACTGCCTACAGACTGCTTGTATCAGACTTTCAAAATTAATTCTAAAGAATATTTTAAGGGCCAGCCAAATAGCTCAGCATTGTAAAACAACTGCTTAGACAGGCACAGGAACTAGGGTTCAATCCCTGGCGTGCCGTGCTGGCCCAGCCCCTGGGGCGCCATGAGACAGCAACTGAGACTAGGCATGGTGTCATGCATCTGTAATCCCAGAGCTAGGGAGGCTGAAAACAGAAGGATCACCGTGAGTCTGGTCTATTTAGTGAGACTCTGTAAACCCTGCACTAAAAGTAAATTAAAAGAAAGAAAAAAAGAGTATTTTATTTATTCTTTTTGTGGGACTAGGGGTCAAACTCATGACCTCACACTTGCCAGGCAGGCATTTGTGCCACAGAGCTATCTCTTTGTCCCCCCTCCAAAAATGAGTATTTTAAACAGAGATAAAGTTTATCATGTGTTTTATACTGATTTGTAACATTTCTAGCTTAGAAAAGTTCTCTTTCTTAGACTGGAAGATGGGCTCCCTGCAGCACTATTTATACAAGCATATGGCCATCACCGCAGAAGAAGGTGACATCCGGTGCATAAAGAGAGCTTTTCCTTTGTCAGAGATCCATTGTATGCAATAGAAGTTACATCCTTTCCTCTGTGGTCTGGGGCTACAATGGACACTGCTTCACATTGCTCCCTATTAAGCCTGCATGCGGAAATCGCTTCCCCTCCAGGGACCTGCCTGTTCTTGGTTTGGGAAGCATCTTTTGTCTGATCGCTACCTGTGTTCATCCCTTCTCTATTCAATAGCAACTTCCTGAAAGCTCCTGGAGGATGTTGCCCAATTTGTGCTCTGATTCTCAGATGTTCGTTCTTAGTCTCCGCTGCCTGAACTCTGCCTAACCTTCCCCAATATTCAGCAGCACTTAATGAGATTGTTTTATGTTGCCATACCAGAAAATTGAAAATTAAAAGGCTTTGATTTCTTAGTCAAGGAATCACATAAGGGAATCTGTATGCGCACTTTAATTCTTTATCTTCTAATTAGAGGATTGGACTTTTTATAAGCAGCAAGAACCAGGAAACTAGAGACTATTACAAAGACATTACTTTAACTTTCACTTTTTTCCTTTTCACTTTTATTCCCACCTTAGCATGACTTTAATTTACAATTAAGAAACCCAAGTGATCTTTGCTAATAGAAAAAAATAAGAAGACTCACGTTGCTCAGAGAGTTTCAAAGAATGGGAAAGTCAAAAGAAGACATTTCCGTCCCAGATTTCTAGAGATTTCCAGCTAGGCTTCCCACCACCCGCCTAGACAAACTGCTTCACTTCAGCTCAGCCAGTAACTGGCTATCTCACTGGTTCCTCCCCTCTTCTGTGGTCCGTTGATCAGATCATGTCACCAACACTCCATGGTCACCTGCCAGTCTCTTAGCAGTCACATGTCCCCTCTGCTCCCCAAGATTCCCTTGTACCAATCCCTATTGACTTGAAAGGACTTGGTTTTTGCATTCCTTCCATAAAGTAAGACCTCCAGTACTTTTCTGAACTCTTCAGTTCTATCTGTTAGAGAGAGAGAGAGAGAGAGAGAGAGAGAGAGAGAGAGAGAGAGAGGCAGAGAGGCACTAAGTACTAAAGCTCCCATTAGCAATGAATGCTGCATACAAGGGTGGACCCATAAGATTATAATGGATCTAAAAAACTACATACAGCCTAATGTTTTTAGCATATCTTTTCTACATTTAGACTTACAAGTCCTTATGATGACATTCAGTTGCTACAGCACAGTGTGGTGACATGCTGTGCAGTTTTGTAGCCTAGCATGAATCAGCTGTACCATATGACCTAGGTGTATCGTAAGTTGTATGTCCTTGGTTTGTAGAAGCATAATCTATGATCTTATCTACCAATGCTCTTATTGGAATGCTTCCTAACAATTACCTCTAGATAGATGTACACATGTATGTGCACATACATGTAATAGAACAGATATAGAGGTACAGAGATAGATGGATAGATAGATGATAAAGTAGTTAGACAGATAGATGATAGACAGACAGATAAATAGATGAAGAAGAGAGAAGAAAAGGGGCAGCCCTTCTAATGTCATGTGCAAATATGGCTATTCAGAATTTAGAAAGTATCTATAAGAAGAGTCATATGTTCAAAGAGTCTTTTAATCATTCACAGAGGACCACCAAGCCCTTGATGTTTGTTATTTCTATTATTCTCTAAAAAACAAATACAGCTACATACTTCCGTAGGGATGTGTATCAGGGACTGACATTTTAAGTAGGTATCAATCACCTTGAAAGAGCCCAATTGAGTCACTAGCCCAATTCCCAACTGGAAGAGACTGGATTTAATCTATTTTACCTGAGCAAGGGTGCTTGTAATCTCATTGGTTCACCATAGTTTTGTCCCACCTCATGCCCACCTAAGTGAGTTCCCATGTCTTCCTCACAACCTTAGACCCACCTTACCATGTGGTTTTCCTCTATAACAGTCCCTGGAAGACACAGCTTCCTGTAGACACCCACTCAGGATCCCACTCCTGTCTCTCTCTTGGACAGGAGCTTTCTTTTCCTCAGTAAATATGTTCTGCTCATTAAAAACAATGACTATCAAATTGACCTTAATCCAAGATTTTTATGACACTTTTTGTGAGTGAGTCAGAGAGGAAATTGGCTCTTAAATTGCTGGTAAGAGTGCTAATTGGTTCCAGGCCCTGGGAAGTCAGTTTGGCAATGCATAATAAAAACACACACCACCTTCACCTAGCAATTGCTCTTCAGCGAACCTACTCTACAGCTAAGATTTGCCAGTATGTGAAATGACATATGTTCAAGTTTATTCGTTGTGGTTTTATGTGTATAAGATTCAAGAAAATCTTTAAAAAGGCCATCAAGTAGGGCTTCCTGAGATGAAACACAGTACACACTTATAATCGAATCTCGAAAAATGAATGACGAAACCCTTTATGTGCTGAAGGGGAAAGGCAAGCCCTAAAATGGATTATTATGTGACAAAACCAAGGGACAAACTCACAAGTGTGATAGTTGCTTTTGTTTGCTTCCACCCCAATGAAGAAACTCAAGAGTTGCATTATAGCCTGAAGGTCTGAAGAGAGAAGCAAGAGATGGTAATATGGTTGTGCACTACATATTTGTTGATTTGTGCTGATGTGTAACCTCTGAAAATGTAGTATTTATTCAAAACTGACATTAAAAGGGCCAGGGAAATAGCTCACTTGCCTGCATTAGCAAGCGCAGGGACCAGGGTCCTGGTCCCATATGGCATGCCACCCTCAGTGCCCCCAGGGTGCACTGAGCCAGTGACAGAGTCTGAGGATGGTGGTGCACCCCTGTAATCCCAGTACTGGAGAGGCTGAAAACAGGAGGATCATCACAAATCCAATCTGTGAAGTGAGACCCTGTACCAAGTACATAATGAAAAAAAAACATTAAAGTTTCAGCTGGACACAATGCCAGCTGCATGTGTTCCCACCAATTTAGGAAGTTTAAGAAGAAAGATCTTTTGGCTCAGGAGTTCAGTCAGACTGGGCAATATAGGAGGAGCTTCACTTTCAAGTAACTTAAACACTGTACCTTATTTTTTTTAAAATGCTGAAGGTCCAGCTAGTTGTGCAGTATTTGTTTAGCACATATAGAGTTCTAAGCTTGATCCCTGGCACCAGATATTGAAAGACACAAGCCTGTGATTGCCCCTTTACATAAAATAGGTTCCCCAAAAATATGGATCTCATTCTCCCTAATATTTCTTGGTAATTACACATCAACCCTACAGAATTACGGAAGAAGCAACTGCAGAGAATTCTGCAATGCGGAGGAAGGAATTGCTTTGGTGTGGTTCCTAGGATCTGAAGAGAGAACACAGCGGCAGTTACTCTGTGCTGGCCACAGACATTTTCTGGCCCTACCTTAGGAGTAGCCGGCTGCCTAAGCAGGAGCATCTCTCCCTGCCTGTCCCCATACGTGTGGGTGAAAGTAAGAAGCTCAGCCCCGCCAGGCTGGGTTAACAAGGGCATTGGCTGGGAGCCCCACTGCCTGGCAATGATCTTCCTCCTGGGACAGCAGCACTGCCTCCTCCAGCAGACATGGGAAGCTGCTCAGCAGCTCCAGGATGGTGGTGCAAGGCCAGCAACCAGCCGTCCCCAGGAAGCCCGCTCCCTTCCTATAGACAAATTGTTGTACCACCCCTGCAGTAGTCCTCAAAAAATAAGACACCAACACCTGGGGAAGGCTGCGAGAAATTATGCTGAATGTCAAAAACCAGACCTGCCCATAAATTCTTGTCTTCTTACAGCCCTTGCCTGTTGCATGGTTTCTATCTAGATGTCTCCCAAAACCTCAAGCACTCATAGGTGGGGCTATGTGGATGATTGGGCCATGGAGTGTGATGCTGCTCAGTGGGTCTGACCACACAGATGACCTTGGGAGGTGACGTCTGGTGGAGGAGGGGGCCGCTGGGGCATGACCTGGCAGGTCTGTCTCCTTCCTCTTCCTTGAACTCCACTTCTTGCCCACTGCCATGGCCCTTGACTGCCTGCCCTGCCTTGGAATTAACGAGCCACAGAGTAAAACCTCTACCAACTGGGATGCCACCTCAGCTTTTCCTGTTCTAAGCTGTAGGCATTGGACACGTGTCTGAGTAATGAGAAGACATGTGTGATGGGGCTTGTGTGGAGGAGGCGCTCATGGCAAGGCTCGGCACTCAGAGAAGACTGAGTTCTGTATCGGTGATCTGCCTGGCCCCTATCTGTCTGTTCAACAGAGTTCCGGAGGTAGTGGTGTCATCTACACAAAAGGTTTACTTGGTCTTATGGTTTGGAGGTTCCACTTGATAACTGTGCAGATTCACTGCTATTATGTGTGGTGAGGTAGTGCTTAGCACTATATATACGTATATATATATATATACATATATATATATATATATATATATATATATATATATATATATATATATATATATGTTTGAGAGAGTGTGGGGGCAATGAATGGGGATCCCACAGGTCCTTTAAAGGCATATTAAACATCTAAGAACCTTCCACTGGTTCTTTAAACATATATATAATTTATTTAGTACAGTGTCTCGCTATGCAGTTTAGGTTCATAGTGATCTTTTTATCTCAGCCTCCCCAGCTCTGAGATTACCAGCATGCATGCACCACCATGCCCAGTTTTGGTGGCAGGCAAGGCATGATGTACTGGGGATCAAACTTGCATCCTTGCTTTTCCAGGCAGACGCTCAAACCTCCCGACTATCTCCCCAGCCCTCCACTGGTTCTTCTAAGGGCTCCAGCACCTCTTGGTAGTGGTACACGGGGACCAAGATTCTGTAATCATATCTTTAGTTACTTGGATGCCATTTGCCACAGGAGGTCTGCTCTTGAACTTCTTTATCTGCCCCTGGTATAAGTATATGCTGCATGGATGAGTTCCTCAAAGAGTGGAGAGATTTATAAGAACTGATGCTGAATGAAAATCAATAGCAATGAAATCTTACTATATTAACAGGCACAATGTGGATCCAACTATGTTCGCTGATTGGAGGCATAATAAGATTACGATAAGTACATTATGTGAGACATAAGTGCAATCAGTGTGCCAGCCTGATGAATGCTTCCTAAATACTTTCTGAATCCAATAACTTCAAGAAATATGGAGCCCACTGCTTACTTCCTGTCAGAGGCTGGGATGTAATAGCAGTGGGGTTAAAAGACAATAAGTTCTCCAGTTAGAGGCCTTCTTAAAACTCTCTGTGGAAGACACACATGCCAGCTTCTCCACAGTAAAGTCACTGAGGACCCAAGCATAAATACCTAGAGAAAGCTGGCAGGTAGATTTGAGATTCCCACTAAAACAGACCCTCTGGCCAGCAGAGAAGCACGAGGCCAGGAGTGGTGCTGATAAGCCTGCCTTCCAGATAATCGACTTATGGCAGGATAAGAAAATGCATTCCAAGGGCCCTTGTAAACACAGAAATGAGCCTTTCATACTAATCCAAAAGGCATACATAGAAGAGAGGAAAAGGTGCAAGCGGAGAGCGTCGCCGAGGATGGTCGCCTGAGCGCTTCCTACACAGGCGCTGTGTCCTGTGCTCTCAGTGTGATCCATTGTTTAATCACCAAATCATCCTTAAACAGAGAAACTTCTGTCTCCACATTTAGAAGTGAGAAAACCAAGCTTCAGAGTGGAATTCTCATGTCTTTATCACTAGATATTGATAGAGGTAGTTGCTAGATCCTAAAACTAAACCCACGGTCTTCCTACTGAGGATCCTTGATCCTTTTTTTTTTTTTTTTTTTGCA
>PVKN010012892.1:0-20401 GCA_004027915.1 Capromys pilorides
TCCCCCACCTCTAACCCCCACCCCGCTTCCTCCTGTGTTCCTTGCAGAAGGTCACAAGCCTGCTAGCTACAGCCAAGGCTGCAGCACACGTCCCCTGCCTGGGAATGTCCCTTGTGACAAGGGTGTATTGCTCCTGCTGATGTAAAAGGAGTTCTTAGTAAAGTTAGGGGGCAGAGAGTGAGAACCAAAACAAATGACATGAAACAAATGGGAAAGGACTGTGGTTGGATGGAGCTGTTGGTGATAATCTTTACAAACCTGGATGTGCGCAATAATCTGAGCTAGGAGGAGGAAGTACAGTTCACAGACCTCCCATCTCATTTAATCCATGGTTTCAATTTCCTTCACTAGATTAAAAGCAGTTTTCGAGGGTTTTTTTAGTTGTTTTGTGACCGGTTCTTGCTGTATAGCTCAGGCTGGCCTTGAACTTGGAGCACCCACTGTGCTACTTTCCCAGCCTCCCCTCCCCCTCTTAAATTTTGCTCAAGAAAATTTAAAGAGTCTTGCTCAAGCACTAAATTTCCCAGGTGGATTTGAACTTGTGATCCTCTTGCTTTAGGTACCCCCCGCCCCCCAGTACTGGGTCAGAAGCCTCTGTCACCACATTTGCCAAGGCCCTCCTGTGTTGTCCTTCAGAATGCTGTGATCACAGGCAGTCATCACCTGGTATTTGATTTACAAGTGGATGTTAGATGTTAGATGGATTTTTTTAGAAAGGTGTTTACCATTGTCTGATTGGCTATTGAGGTTTTTTGTTACTTAGGTGTTACTAAGTAGTAACCCTTAGGTGTTACTACAAATTATCAATATGTAGGTTAGGACAGGTCTGCTTTTACTCAGTTATTAGTAAAGATAGTTGCTTACCCCTGGTGGTATGTTGGGAACAGTATGAAAAGTGTTCCTTACTTGAGGTGATTTGACCTTAAGGTCATAATCCAGATTAGAGCCACAGCTTGGGCTGCCCACAAGTCTTGGCTCTCCAGTCTGGTCTGTCCTCACCTCGTGCAGTGCTGTGCCTGACGCGTTAGGGTGAGTGGCCTGCACTAGGTGTGGGCAGGACTGGGGCCCCTCGGTGTCTCGGGCGCCCTCTCCGCCCTTGTGCGTGTGGGGCTAGCCCTGCAGCCACACGCCGGGGGAAGCCTGCACGGGGGCTGCTGTGCACTCACCTCCCATTGCCAAGCTCACCTCTGTGCTGTAAGGGGTGCGCAGTGAGACCCTTGTCTCTTGCACAGCCTTGTAGGAGGCAGGGTGATGCTGGGCCACGTGTTGCCCAACAGCCGTGTCATTTTGTGCAAGTCCCTGAACACATCCACACCTCTCCACAGAGCCAGGTTTCAGCGTGGCTTGTGATGGGCCCATCTGCTACTGGCACCCAAATGAGGCCCTCAGAACAGGCCTGGCTGACAGGAGCCTCCCGCTCCTGCTCTCTGGATGAGCATTTCAGTAGTTACTGTTGTGACTCCAGTTGAAAAGTTCCCTTAAGCATAATTCTGCGAGTCTGACTTGTAAACTCAGTAAGTAAGATGACTTATAATTCCTTTATAAGGATCCAGGAAGAATTAGGATCTTAAGTCTAACTTTCCATTTCATATACTCTAACATATGTATTTTAAAGATATGATAAGGCATGAAGAGACCAAACCAACTTTTAATTCAAGGTATTCTGTAGAACGTTAGATATACCAAATGTCTTGTTCAGTGTGTTTTTATTTTATCAAAATTGAAGCAGCTCCCAGAAGTTAGTGCTATGCCGAACTCTGGGAATTACTGAACTTCAGTCTCTACCTCCCTCCGACCCTTATGTGTACTAAAAACAGGGTAGGTTCCACTCTCAGGCACACGGAAGGACATAGTGGGGACTAGGACAGGGCGGTGACGGTCACCTCCACTGGGGAAGCTTTCCTCAGCTTGGCTTGCTCTTCCTTCTCATCTTCCTTCTCATCCTCCAGTGTCAGCTCTGAGGCTCCCAGTTGCTCCATCTCCCAAGTTAACTGATTCCTTCTGGAATCTTCTGCACCATGCCGTACATGTAGAAGTATTGTGTCTTAGGTGGGAACCAACAATCACATTGGCTAGAAATTGTGTGTGGCCCCAGAATTTTAAGCATTATGGTTTAGGTTGGCATGGTCTCCTCTAGCAACAGGTGGTCTCCTCTGTTGAGTCAAGTAAGTCAGCCGGGGAGGGGGCATATTCTGGGGAAGATGTTCCCTCTGAGCTCCTGCGTGAGGGGAGAGTTGCAGCTCCCGTGTGGAGCTCACTCTGGAGCATGGGCCGATCGAGTGGAATGATGAGTAGAGGATGCCCGAGCAGCCCGACTTTGCCTCGGCCTCCTAGGTCATTTTACCCAACCAAGGTGGTCTAGTTGAATTTGGATGAGTTAGTGCCACCTTGGGGTGCCACCTTGCCTCTTCAGTGACACTTGTTTCTCTACCTCTTTTTTCCTGAGACTGGAAGACTTTGCTCTGTGCTCCAGAGAGGTGTTGGCTGAATTAATGGGTGACGGTATGCACACGCGCTCAGGACGGATTTCCCTTTTCTCTCCTCCTCAGGGACGCCCAATAACTCCAGTGTACACAGTGGCCCCAAACATGCAGAGAATTCATGCTGCTGGCATCTACGGGGCCGGTTATGTCCCTTTTGCTGCTCCAGCCACAGCCACGATTGCCACACTACAGAAGAACGCGGCGGCGGCAGCTGCCATGTACGGAGGATACGCCGCGGGCTACATACCTCAGGCCTTCCCCGCCGCTGCTATTCAGGTCCCCATTCATGACGTCTACCAGACGTACTGAGACTGGTGACCTGCGAAAGACAAGGCCAAAGACACCACTGAAGGAACGCTTTACTATTTATGAAGACAGAACATGTTGGATCGGCGCACATACGAAACCAGAAAGTGAAGAATGTTATCAGATACCACACCCGGAAATCTTTTATATACATGAAGTTTTTCACTAGTAAAGACTATTTTCCACCTCACAGGCCTGTGTTCATACATTTCTATAAGACTTACAGTGATCCGTGCCTTAATGCCATCTTTTGAAAAATGTTTATGCTATACTACATTTGTATAGAGGTTTTGTTTTTTGTTTGTTTTTTAAGGATATATTTTCAGTATGAAGGTTGTTTTCTTAACTTCTGCACTCCAGATATTTCTATTTTGTAGTATCTTCAGTAATATATCAGCTATATATTAAAAAAAAAAAGCACACTTGAGCAGCTAGGGAACTGTTTTGAAACATATATTCAATATTTAAAGATACAAAACATTGTGCTTTAAAATACTACATGTTATTTTAAAAGTGATACTGGAAAGTGCAATTTTTAAAATGGGTAAAACCTCTGCTATATTTCCACCAGCATTAAGGGTTGACGGTGTTCCAGGCAAACACTTGATGGCTCCTTAGGCCAACACGGGAACGACTCGTCGCGACCTGTGTCTAGACACTGGAAAACCCTCCCTGCCACCACTTCCTTGGGCTCCTGTGCCTTCTTTATTAGCGATGCCTGTCACCACCGTGACCTCTGCCCGACCCCCACCCAGCTGCCGAGTTTGGCAAGTCTGGGACAAATGAAGAACTCTGATAGAGAAAATAACCAGCGGCTGTTATACTTCTTCCTGGGTTTTTGTTGGACTCTTTTGTTTTGCTATATATATATTTTTTGTTCTGGCTGGGGAGGTATTCTCTTCTATATGTGCTGTTTTCAATAGCAGAGTACTTGTAAGCACAAGGTTTTATTATGTTTGCATAAGACATCTTTGCATAGCTATTTAATTGTCTGATATAAAACTTTAGTTCCCTGTCTAGTGTTTTTATTTGTTTTTGAAGTATGACTTTTAGAGACAAAGAATGTATATCATTGTAGACAAGACCCTAAAGTCCCTTCTCAGCAAAAAGTTAAACTTCCGGTCGTCTTACCATGTTTCATGCAAAATGGGTAAGGGTACCAAGGGCTTTAGCAACAGCATTACATCTGTCAAGCGGTACGTCTGTCTGTCCTTGACTCTGCACTTGCAGTGAACTTGGACCATGCAAGTCCAGGAGGAGGAGAGACCAGAGGAGTTAAAAGAGAATTTATAAATATCCTTTTAAGTTTCGACTCCTTTTATGTTGCAGGGGTTCCAGGTTATGTAGCTTAATACAAAATAACACCATGTTATTTCAATGCTGTTAGAAGGGTTTGTTTTATTAGGAAATGAATATGTTGTTGCAGTGTTTCGTGCCTGTTCACAGGCTTTTGTTGAGCAGTGTGAATGTAAAATACAGTAACATGTTCAGATCACCATCTGTTTTATGAAATACATCGACTTGGATTGTTCTTCAAGGCTCTATCAAGGAAATGAGGTGTGCAATAGGGAGCAGGTGCACAGGTGTATGTCTGTGTCGTGTTAGAGATTCATCAGCTCTTTCCACTCACTGGAGTTCTTCTGTTGATGGCTGAATTCTTATTTGTGAATTAATAGGATCATGCCCTTAGCAAACACCTTTAGTTTTTTTTTTTTTTTTTTAATTAAGAGATTCCCAAATCCCCCCCCCCATGAGTTTTTATATGTAAGGAATATTTATTTAACTATTCTATAAAATTATGGAGTACCTGCCGAGGCCTCTAAGCAGTCGGATGTTCCTCTCCACCATTCTTAACCAACAGAAGGTAACTGTGCAGTGCTCCCGGTGAGGCGCCCAAGAGGCTGCATGCAGACCCAAGCCCGTGGGAGTGGGTGCTCCAGCAAAATGCGGTGTGGGTTGGATCCTCATCTCTTGACTTGTGTGAAAGAAGTACTGTCCTTCCAGGGAAGGGTATCCACAGAGCTTCACCGGATGAAACTCTGACCCAGCGTTCTTACTGTATTTTACATGTGCTTGTCAGTTCTTTGCAAAACAAGAAAAAAGAAAAGAAAAAAAGAATACATGGCCTCTACCAAACTACCTTAAAAACAAATGTTGGTGATGGCCAATTAAGTATCACTGAGCCTCCTATCTGTGGTCTCTGTTTCTGTTGTTTCAAAAACCATTTCATAGTACACTACTGGGGTAAGTTTATAACTTGAAATGTGAACTTTTTTTTTTTTTTAGGGTTAAGAACAAACTATATAAATGTTTTTAAAAAGTTTTAGAGTTCTGTTTCCAAACATGCTAGTACATTAGTTGTCATTAGCTGCTTTGTATTTGAAAGGCTTCTTAGGTCCTGCTCCATTTGCCGTACGTTCTTAGGGTGTATGTAGTAAATAAAGCTTTCTTTAAAGCAATCTCAAGACTTTATTTTAAATGGTGTGAGGTATTTTTTTTTTTTTTTTAATACTGATTTTTCTCCCACACACACACACACACACACTGAAGAAAACCCTTACGGCATAGAAGGGATTAACTCATTCAGTATTTCCTGTTAGAGAAATGGGCCAGCTACTGTTGAAACTTGGATTTGCTGTGGCGGATGTGAAGAGGGTTAAATTGTAAGTCATCAGTATTCTTCAGCTTTGGCTCTGGTGGTAGGAGGTTGAACACTCAGTGACTACACTGGATTGGCAGAAGATGTGGCAGAATGTGTCACTGCCCTCAGTGCTGGAGTTTATGGCCCCAAGAGCTTTGCACTCAGAAGTGCGTCATGTGGCTTTGAGTTTTTGGAGAATTCACAGAAGTACTGGGGTGAGCTTGAAGTTGGTCATGGCTCCAGAAGGCGAAGACTTGGTGGTTCTTTGTCTCCCAGGGCACCATGGGGTTAATGGAACCGGTCCTCTTTTTCTCTAAAGATCACAAACTTCAGATAGTACCTGTCAGCAGAGCCAAGCAAGAGACTGGAGAGAAAGTGACTAATTGTCAGTGGAATTAATGTGTTTCTCATAATTGCTCTACGTGGCTTTGCTGTGAATAAGAATTTTACCTTAACTTTTGAGCACTGTGCCATGGCCTCCCAGCCTGCATTTCCTGGAATCCTAACTTCCTGCTTCCTCTTAGACATACAAAGACCTTTTGAGAACAGGCCTGGCAGCTTTCCAAGATTACAGATCATTAGGCAGTATTTTTAAGGGCAGCAAGATACATTGATCCCTTCTTGTTCCAGGAGAAAAGTACAGGCACCCTTTAAAAGTCCCACTTCAAGTGAAATTGGCCTCCTTAGAAAAGGCATTATTAATCATACAAAACAGGTATCACACCTCTACTAGGGGCCAGGTTCTGTTCTAGGAGCCAAGCTTTGTTCTTCTTGCACTTGGAGTTGAAGATCTAGGGGAAGGAGGTCAGGAGTCGCCAGGAAAGGACAAGCGCTGTGCCTGTGTAACCCACGAGATTGGCTCCATCATTTCAGGAGTGACACATGGTAAATAAGCTGGTAGGAACTGGGACTCCATCTGTACGGACTCCAGGCACTGTGTTCTAGCAGCTGACCCTGAAAATGGGTTGGCCCAGGCCTTAGGAAAAGATAAAGTTATCTACAAGTGCAGTGTCTCTTCCGCAAGCCTTTTAGTGTGTTTTCACATGCAACTTCGAGAATGGTGCTGAGGGGGGAGAGGCTGAAGGTGTGTACTCAGCCTGTACCATAGAAGCAGAGGGTTGTGTGCCGGAGGTTTGAGGACTTTGGCTACAAGGCCGTCCTGAAGTCTGTAGAAGCAGCTCACCAGCCGTCCGGGGGCATCAGCTGTACCCTTCTGGATTGCTTGGCTTGTCCTTGGTGTCAGAGACAGGGCCTCACACATGCTAAGCCCCCAGTGAGCCACATACCTAATTCTTTGGTAGCTTCTCCCTTTTTTATTCCAAAACTGTCATGACAATGGCCATTAGCACTTATTTAGCAGAAAACAAGTATCATGGTCTGTATTTTTTGTGTATTTAATAATTCCATGTCTTAAAATCTGGGCAGTCAACCACTTTATCAGAGTTGTTATGGTCTTAATTATGCAGTGTGTCATTTTGCCGTGACTCTCAGTGAAATAAGTGACACCATGATATTAAAAGTTAAATTTGCAACATGTAAAGAATGACTTAGGATGACATAGATGCAGTCATTTTGTCCTGTCCTTGCTCTTGTCACATGGCCCACTTCAGGCTCCCAGGATCAAAGATAGGATTAAGTTTAAGAATAGAGAAAAACTTAGGGGGCTGGCGAGATAGCTCAGCAGTCTAAAGCACCTGCTTAGGCAACCACAGGGACCTCAGTTCAATCTCCGGCATCACATGCTGCGCCAGCCCAACTCCCAGGGTAGGCTGAACCAGCCATGAATGAATGAATGAATGAATGAATGAATGAATGAATGAATGAATGAATACTTAGGGGCCATCCACAGAATATTTTGCTTCAATTTCAAGGTCTAAGCATTCAAACTAGATACAGTCCTTTCTCCTTTTCCACCTTCATTGTCTTCACTTTCTAGGTACCCAGAGTTGCTCTGATTTCTAACGCTGCATGCCAAAAACCTGGAGACATGTGATTATCCGAATTCATTCCTCTGTGCGCAAGCACCATTGTCTAGGACATAGCTGGCCCTGCAGTCAGAAGGTCGGGGTTGGGGGAGACCTTGCTGGTTAGCAGTCATACAGCCTTCAAAAGAACACCTCACCTCTGATTTCTCAACCAGTTAGAGATAATAACGCTGACCTCATAGGTTATAAAATTCAGATGTGTTCATGAATCCTCAAAAGCTTGATATGTCATAGGCACTTTTCTAAATGATTATGCCCTTTCCCTTCCCGCTTTGAATAGTAATACAAATGCATGCTTCTATATTAATTCTAGCAAGCATTAAAACTTCCAATCTGGTGCTGGTGTTGGAACTCGGGGCCTTACACATGCCGGGCAGACACAATACCGCCGAGCCACACCCCAGCCCAGTCCTTTGTACTTCTTTATTCTTCCACTCAAAAACCATTTGCAGAGTCAGTTCTGTGCTAGCACGGTGCAAGACATTAAAGGCAGCAGACAGCCCAGGGAAGGCCCAGGAGGAAGTAACATCTGCATGGCAATCTAGGAGCAGGGAGGAAAGGGCACAAGGAAGGCCAGGACTCAAAGATGGCATGGTACTTGCAAGTCCCTGACAATCCAGCAGGGCTCACCCAGGGGGCAGAGAGCCCTGCCTCCATTCAGCCAATGGTCAGTGCAGCACACAGCCCTGCGCTCCCTGTGGCCAGCCGCGAGCTGCTCTATAAGAGATTGGAAGCCAAACCCTGAACCAGCCATTCCTCCCTAAGTCGTGAGTTTTCGGGAAAGGCAGAGCCCTCAGGTCATAGCCTCTGGGATTTTCTACCCCCTTCTTGGGGGTCTCTAGCAGCTGCAGCTAGATAAACACCACCCCACACAATGCAGGATTCTCATAAAGGCAGTGAGGCTGTCTCTCTCTCTCTCTCTCTCTCTCTCTCTCTCACACACACACACACACACACACACACACACACACACACACACACACATACAGCCAAGGGCAGGGGATAGGGAGGAGCCCAGGTGAAATCCTCAGAGAGACCTTGGCTTCCCCAGTGGAATTGTATTTCCTCACCACTCTATTCCTCACAGCTATACCCACAATCACAAGCAGTATCAAATCCCGCTTTTGTAATAAATATGACCTTTCCTGGGCTAATTTTTAGCCACCCTTATTCCTTGGCTTGCTCTGCTTTGTTTGTTAAAAATCTTCATTAATGATTAACGAACCACGGGGTTTAAAGAGGCCTTAGTCATTCTGAGGTAGGTTAAGTCCTGTTACCAAAGCCTAATTGTTCCCAAGATGACCTTGCTGAGGGTGCTGGGTCAAGACATTTTGATCTATGGTATTATGATGAGGTTGGGTCATGCCAGTTTGGTTTTGCTAGAATTTTTCCTCTCCTGTTTTAGAGCCGCATTTCAAGCTTCAGTGGCAATGCAGGCCAATATCATTTCCATCTACCTCAACACCCTCACCCTGCCTCCAATTCAAATATGGTCATCTGACACTCTACCAATCTTATATAAAGAACTATGAGGTTTCAGCTTCCCAATCCGCCCCGAATCTCCCTTTTCCAAGTGAAAAGCTCCTGTAAAAGGAGAAATGCAGAAATGAAACTGATTCTAAATGTGCTCTACTCTGAACAACTATGACAAAGACAACATTGTACAATGTATTAATTATTGTAAAATAATAATAAATAAAATATTTTAAGTTGAAAAAATTTAAAAAATAAACGTGCTCTAATCTTTACACTGGAACCATTCTGAGCATAAGAGATAATAGCCAAGAGTTTCCCAGCCCTTTAAGCAAACTATTGAGAGCTCCATCAAGACTACCCCCTGCCAGGCGTGGTGGCATACACCTATAATCCCAGCACTTGGGAGGCTGAGCACAGGAGGATCAGTTCAAGTTCGAGACCAGCCTGGGCTACAAAAGTGAGCTCAAGCCAGCCTGAACTGCATAGCGAGACCCTGTCTCAAAAAGACAAAAAAAAAAAGGCCAGAAAAATGGTTCAGCGGTCTAAAGCACCTGCTTAGGAAAAGTTAAGCAACTTTGGGAACCTCGGTTCAATCCCCAGCACCACATGCTGTGCCAGTCCCACCTCCAGGGCAGGCTGAGCTGGCCGTAATTTTAAAAATAAAATAAAAAAAAAAAGACTACCCCCAGTGAGCATTTTTTTTTTAAAATCTTGTTCCTCATTTTCCTATTTGGAAATAAGTTAAAGTCTTCAGGAGTGAGGTTCAGCAGAGGAAAAGAGCAAATGGCTGCCGATGAAATGCTATATGCCAACCCATGTTCTATATGAATGATCTCAAAACTTAAAAAGAAAAATGTGATATGCAGTAGTTCAGATATCACATACAGCTTATTGAAATTGTCACCAATGGAGCACATCCATGTGACCAGCATGTGGATGAAACACATGACCAGCATTCCAGAAGCTTCTCTCTGGCCCTTTCCACTGACTGATCCCATAAAGGGAAATCCTGACTGACTCCTACCTATATAGATTAACTTTACATAGATAGCTATTCGTACTTGAGATAGCTACTATTTCCCCACTTTATCAATTAAAACAGCAACAGCAAGGAGGGCAAAAGAAGAAGTTTAATGATTTACCCAGGACCACATAGCTGGTAAGTAAGTGAAGGAGTCTGGATTTGAACCTGGATTATCTAATATCAGACCTGAGTTTGGAAGGTCAGGGAGGGTAGCCATAATTCAACCCTTGTGTAAGGACTCAGAGCCGTGTGTTTATTTTACAGGTTTCACTGAGCTTCTGGCAGAGTCTCTGCGTTACAAAGGTCACTGGAGCAAGTGAAGAGGAAAGGTCACACCCAGCAGAACAGGGGCCGCGAAACCTTCTGCAGTCGCTAGGTCCTGGAGGGCTACTTTTCTGAATACCTTTTTCCCACCATGGTGACCTCTAACTCCTGCACACTAAGTTGCCTTTTTATCAAACTTTGCTCTTAGGAAGGGAAAACAAAAAAATTAATTCACACCTAATGAGTTATATGCTTTTCACTAAGCACAAATCCCTTACCCAGTAGACAAGGAATAAATCTCTAGTTCTGGAATTTAAGGCTAGATCCAGGCAAATGAAGAGAACATCTAGGGCCAGTGGGTCAGTAGGTCGTTCCCCTGCCCATGACTTTGGATCACACAGGGAGTGCAGGCTAAGAATTTTGAGTTGACGGAGAGCCAAATAATGAGATTCTCTGGAGAACTCTTGGAACAATGTTAATGACCATGTCCCAGATATGACACATGCTGTACAAAATGCTGGGGTTACATGTCAATCAAATACTTGCTTTACTCCGAGATACCGATCACATGATCAGCTTCCCTTTGAATGACACGTCACCGTGCACAGCAGCTTCCTCAAGCTGTTTGTCACATGAGCCTCATGAGGACTGCTGGATTCTTATTTAACACATTGTCTTCCTCCTGCCCATTCACCCATCCATCCATCCATCCATCCATCCATCCATTCAATAAATCTTTTCCAAGCATTTATTTTTTTAACTTTATTTATTTATGTTATGGCTGGCTCAGCCTGCCCTGAGGGTAGGTCTGGCACAGCATGTGGTGCTGGGGATCGAACCGAGGTCCCTGCAGTAAGCATTTATTTTTTGCCAGGCTTGCAGTGTTATCTCTACAGAGATAGTGGTAAGTGTTATCTCCTTCTTATTGAAGGAGTAATTGAAGACCAAAGAGGACAAATTAAGGTGATATTCACAATTCAGCAATATTAGATGACTTTAAATGCAGTGTCTCATTTAACCCTGACAGCAACTCTCAGAGGTAGATGTTATTGTTGGCAATCCCCATTGTGCATGGTGTGAAATTGAAGACCAAAAGAAAGCTAAGTGATGACTTGAGTTCTTATAGCTTGGGGGATGGATGACTCAGCTTGTGCCCTTTCCCACCGGACGGTACCGAAGAGAGCGCAGGGATAACCTTACTGACTGGACAACTGATGCCACCTCTTGAAGCTGTATGGAGCTTACGAGAACTTTAACTCTGATGCAAATAACATAAAGACAAGAGCTCTCAGTGTGTTTCCATGGGAGTCTATGAAGTGATTTTGTGGGCTCAGTGTAAGCCTTGCTTTTCAAGTTAAGCAGATCTCTCAGTGCATCTCTTGGGGAACAGCTCTTCACCCACATGTTAGATGTAGCCATTCAAATAGAACTAAAAACGAAACCCTTGGAACTGGGGCACTTGGGCTCTTAGCCTCACACTTCCTTCTCTACGCAAGACTATAAGAAAAGAACCTCTGTTCTGTACAGATCTCCTGGTCTCAAATATTCTGTTAGAGCAGTAAGAAACAAACTATAACAATGCGGACTGCAGTTTTGCGAGGCTGTCTGGCCAGAGCCCTGAGACTAGATGGAAGGGGAAGGAAAGAAAGGCAGGAAGCCAGGCAGCAGGTGTCACAGAAAATGGTGTGAAATAATGGGGCATGACAAGGTGCCCCCACAGGGACATGGGTTAAGTTAAAGCCACTAAACGCTGGTGACTAGTAAGTGACACAGGGAAAGGAAACAAGGAGTGACTTCTGGCCTGGGCAATTGGTTGAGCGGCGGCACAAATTGAAAGAGCAAGCATGTAGCTTAGTGCTAAGCACATCATGTGAATGCCCAGTCCCACCCTTAGCCTTACTTTTACCTTAGTATTACAGACTAGATCCCGAGGCAGAGAGGTAAAGTTAGTTACCTACAGTCACACAGCTAGTGAGTCAGGGTTAAGATTTATATTCTCAGGCTGACCAAATAGTTGAGTGGATGAAAGCACCTGCAAGCAGATGCAGGGGCTGGGAGTTCAATCCCTGGGCCTGCTGTGCTGGCCCTGTCCCTGGGGTGCCCTGAGATAGCAATTGAGACTGGGCATGGTGGCGCACACCTGTAATCCCAGCTCTTGGGAGGCTATAAATAGGAGGATCACTACGAGTCCAATCTAGTGGTAAGATGCAGGAACACCCTACAGACCCTTCTCTAAAATACAAAAAATAAGAAGTAAAACTAAAAACAAGATTTACGTTCTCACTACAGAATTCTCCTCATTTGTTTGTTTGTTTTGTTGTTTTTTGCAGACGGCATTTTACCGCATAGTTCAGGCTGACCTCAGATTCACAGCAGTCCTCCTGCCTCAGCCTTTGGGTGCTGAGACCCAGTCATGTGCTACCACCATGTGCTGGCTTCAGAATTCACATCCGCAGCCAGTTTTGCAGAAATGGAGAGTATAGCACAAATACCAAACCTGGTTCAGCACTTGCCAGATCATTGGGATCTGTTGGGCTTAAGATGCCTGCGTAAGGCCCAGCAAAGTCTAGAAGGCTTGGAGGACTAAAACCACTGGTTTTAAACGTATATCCCATAGAACATCACAGGCTGCTGTGAGGAGGCAGGAGCCTGGACGGATTTGCCTGGGGAAGCACTGCTTACCCTTGGTCATCTCCCATGACCCTTCGCGTGGGCTCCCACCCCACACACCTTATGCTCCAGCGCAGGAGGAAAGGAAACACAGCCGGGGTGATCCCTAGCAAAAGGTGCCAAGTACACCAGGGAGGGGCTGGTGAAAGACGTGATCAAAACTCTAAGGTCTTAGCTACTTTTGTTGTGGCTGAGACAAAATATGAACACCCAAAGTCAAAGGAGGAAAGGTTTCTTTAGACTCTCAGATTGTAGGTTTCAGTGCACAATCGGCTGTTTCCATGCCAGGACGGTAGGGCAGAGGAGCATCACAGAGGAGAAACAGCTCAGGGGAAGCAGAAGGCAGCAGAGCAGCAGTCAGCAAGTGGTGACAGCAGCCCTCTTTCTGTCTGCTATGTTCTCTCCAGGCTACACACATGAGGGCAGGTGGCACTCACACCCAGAGAGGGCCCTCCCATTATCCACACCTAGGGCTGTATGAAATCAATCAGGGGGGCTGAGGAGACAGCTCCGTGACACAAGTGCCTGGCTGGCAAGTGAAAAGTTGTGAGTTTGAAGCCCAGTCCGAAAGAAAGAAAGAAAGAAAGAAAGAAAGAAAGAAAGAAAGAAAGAAAGAAAGAAAGAAAGAAAGAAACCAATCAGGGACTAATTCAGTAATCACATACCCTTGATCTCAGCATCACACACTTAATCTTAGAGTATCATGTACTCTAGATCTAGCTGCCTCTGAAAAGCTCCACCTATGATTGAACAAGGCTTTGGGGACATATCTAGACATAAGCCATAATATTCCACTCCTGGCCTCCAAAAGACTCATGCATATCCCTTTGTGCAAGAGGCATTCAGTCCATCTCAAGAGTTGCCAAAGTCCTAATAGTTTCAGCATTGCTGAGCAATCCAAGTCTACAACCTCCTCTAAGATTTAAGGCAAACCCTTAGCTGTAAGCTCCCATAAAGAGGAAAATAAGATTAAACACTTTCAACATACAGTGGCATAAGGTAAACATTACAACTCAAAATAGGGGGATAAAGCAAGACCAAAAGTCCAACAAGTGAAACACTATGTCCTGTGGTTCCATGTCCAGCCTCTGAGGCAACCTGCAGCAAGATGTGAACTATAAACGGTTCAGGTGACTCCACCCCTATGGCATTGCAGATAGTTGTAGCTCCACAGCTTCTCTCTTGGGCTGGCTCTGCTCCCTACTTGCAGCTTTCCTCAGATGATTCAAGTTCCTGGCTTCTCCACTCTTTGGGGTCTCTACTACACCTGTGGCTTCCCACTGACAACTTCACACACTGCCTCCTTGGGGGCACACTCTCTGGCTTCTGTGGCCTTTTTCTGAAATCTGAGTAGATCCCTTTCTGACCCTATGACCCTTGCGTTCTTTATTCACCTAAAGCCAGCAGCGTGTGGATGATGGCAAGGTCCGCCACCAACTGGAGCAGTCACCAGGCTTCCTTCTCTCTTGGCCACAGGGATCAAGGGCCTGCACCAGTGAGTGCTGTGACCCAGTACAGAAGAAAAAATTATCTGGTGCTTTTTTTTTTTTTTAATTAAAGCAAAGTCTTTTCACTTTTGCAATTAGAAATATGCAAAAGCTGAAGTACCACTGTTTCCTAGGATGCCTTCGGGCTCTCTTTTCCATTATCCTCTTCCTTCTCAGCAGCCAAGTTCTCCTCTGCCTTATCTTTGCACTCCACAGCTTTACTGCAGCTTTCCTGCTGGCCAAACTGCAAGTGTTTTAAATCATTCTGCTGGGCTCTCTGCTCTTGATTCTCAACTTTGATCTGGCTGAAAGCACCCAGTAGTAGCCATGTCACTACTTCAACATGAGACTTCTTGCAGAAATTTCTTGGGCAAGATTAATTAGTCTCAGACAAAGCCTCTGGACATGAGCAAAATGCAGACAAACTTTCTGTGAAGGCATAACAGACATGATCTGGAGTCTAACAACCAATGCAGCCCTTCTTCCTAATAGAAACCTCCTGAGTGTGGTCTTTGCTGGCATCATTTCCAGCAGCATTCTGAGCTCTGACCACAATTTCCCTTTAAGTATATCTCAAGGCATTCCAGGGACGGTTTTTTGGCTGGAATCTCAAAATTTTTCCAAACTTTCCCAATCTGGTTCCAAAGGCTCCTGAACCACACGGCCAGGTACAGCCACAGCAGTGACCCCACTCTTGGCACCAAAATTTGTCTTAGTTACTTTTCTGGTTGTTGAGACCAAATACCTGATACTCACAGCTTTAAAAGATTGATTTCAGCTCACTGTTTGTAGAGACTTCCATCCTTAGTTTGCTGGCTCCAAGGCAAGGTGTCAAGACAGGCAGCATCACAGAGAAATAGTTCATAGCATAGGGCCAGGGAGATAGCTCAGAGAAGATTTGCTTGCCTGGCAAGTTCAAGATCCTAACTTCAATCCCTGGTACCTCAAAAGAAAAAAGAAAGAAAGAGAGAAGAAAGAGTTCATAGCGTGGCTGGCAGAAGGCAGCAAAGCAGCAGCAAGCAACAAGCAGTGGCCCTCTGTCTTTTCCTTATAGTCTGTCCAGGCCACACACCCTAGCATGGGTAGCACTCATATCCGGAATAGGGCACCCTTAATCCTAACGTCACACACCCTAGATCCCTCCACTTCCCCAAAGCCAAACCTATGCATGAGGCTTTGGGAGTTGTCTAGATACAAGCCATAACAGCCGTACATGGGCCGGCGAGATAGTTCAGCGGGTTAAAGCACCTGCTTAGGCAAGCATAGGCAACTGCAGGTACCACAGTTCGTTCCCTGGCACCACATGTTGTGCCAGTCCCACCCCTGGGGAAGGCTGAGCTGGCCATAACATAAATAAATAAAGTTTAAAAAAAAAATACGTAACCATACAGAGCCTCAGCAATCTAGAAGGAGGCTCTGGTTCAATCCCCCCTGCCTGCCAAGGAGTCCAGCACAGATTCACCAGTCTCAGCATGCCTTGATCAGCTGTTGGCCCAAAGCGCCAGGGGTCACCCTGAGTCTACTCCCTGCCTCAGAAACCAGCAAAGACTCAGGGACCAGCAGGAAGTGCCAGAGCCCAGTTATTATTGTGAGGAAGAAGAGCAGGAAGGGAGAAAGGGCCTGGCAGGGAGTTGGACTTTAAATTCAATGGATATTACTTAAAAGAGACTTTAATCTGAAAGAGATTATTGTAGGCTAGAGTAAGAGAACATGAGAGACCTGCAGCTGCAGGCCAACTGTTGCTACTCAGGGAAACTGAAATGGGAACTATTACATAAAACAAAAGAACCTATATTCATTTCCAGAACTGGGTGCCTACTTTGATTCTATTGTTAGTGAAGAGAAGGTCAGCCCTCCTCCTGGTGTTTCCATGTAGGGTAGTGTGAAGGGAGCTCCACGACCTCCTCCTCTGATCCTCTGTTCTCTCCATTCTGGGGGGCGGAGACAAAGAGATGATATATTTGGGAGAACTGGGCATTTTTGACCTCAAGCCCCTCTTCTGGGGAGGAATAACAGTAACAGAAGGGTTTCCATCTGCTCCTCCCCTCAAATCTGTAAATCTTCCTGGGTCCAGCGTTGCCTTGACAGGAGTGCAGGGTGTACCATCTTCCCAATCTGGTAATCCGTTTGACTCACACGCCAACTTAAGTTCCCAGCCTCCTCAAATCTCCTGTCAGTAATGAACATGGCCACTTAGCCTCCATTTTTATGAGGTTAAAATTAATATTTATCACTGCCATCATTTTAAAGTATACAAGTCAATGATGTTTATTTTATTCACAAAGCTGTGCAACTACTGCCTCCATATTCCAGAACATTTTCACATCCTCCCCACAAAAGTCCACTCCCATAAAGCAGCCTCTCTCATATCCTCTAACCCCAGCCCATGGCAACCACTAATTTGCTTTCTGTCTCTATCTGTTTACCTATTCTCGATATTTCAGATGAGGGATCACAATACACAACCATTTATGACTAGTTTCCTTCATATAGTGTAATATTTTCATAGTTCATCAATATTTTTGTATGTATCAATATTTAATTTTGCTTGGGCCAGCCAAATAGCTCAGCAAATTAAAGCACCTGCAAGCAGGCGCAGGGACTGAGGGTTCAATCTCAAGGCCTGAGATGCTGGCTCCACTCCCAGGACATGCTGAGACAACATTTGAGACTAGGCATGGTGGTGCGCACCTGTAACCCCAGCTCTTGGGAGGCTGAAAACAGGTGAATCACTATGAGTTCAATCTAGTAGTGAGACTGAACACCCTGTAGACCCTTCTCTAAAAGAATACAAAATAAATAAATAAATAAATAAATAAAAATAAAAAGTTACCTGTTTGCCAGGTGTGGTGGTGCACGCCTGTAATCCCAGAACTTAGGAGATAGCTTCGTGGCACAAGTGTATGCCTGGCAAGTTCAAGGTCGTGAGTTCGAACCCTGGTCCTGCAAAAAAAAAAAAAAAAGTGAGCTCAAGGTCGCTGAGTTGAATAGCAAAAGCCTGTTTCAAAAAGACAAAAAAAAAAAACTAATTTCTCTTTATGTCTAAATAATATACCATTGTATGCTTGCCTACCCAATAGGTGATGGGCATTTTGTACTGTTTCTGTTTTTAGCTATTAAGAATAATGTTCATATAAGAATGTCTGTGGTTAAAATTATTTGCTTTTCTGTAAAAAGAGAAACTGAATTTCACAATCCTATATATGTCTATTACTTATGTAACCTGATATTATCTATTTTTATTATATAAAGATGTTCTGTCATTTAATATTATTAAAATTGCATACTATATAATATTAAGGTGAAAAAAAAAAGGAATACCTTGTGATGAATGTAATCATTATTTACCGCAAATGTACTATCAGTTCTATGCAAGTGTATATAAAATATGTATATAAGAAATAAAAAAAAAAAAGAGGAAAAAAAAAAAAAAGAATAATGTTCCACCGGTTGTGGTGGTGCACACCTATAAGCATTTGGGAGGCTGAGGCAGGAGGATCGGTGTGAGTTCGAGACCAGCCTGGGCTACAAAAGTGAGCTCAAGGCCTTCCTGAACTGTATAGCGAAACCCTGTCTCAGAAAAGACAAAAAAAAAGAAGAAGAATGTTGTTATCAATATTCAGGTACAAGTTTTTTTGTTTTTGTTTGTTTATTTTGTTTTGTCTTGCGGGACCAGGGTTTGAACTCACAGCCTTCCACTTGCCAGGCAGGTACTTGTGCCACGGAGCTATCTCTGTGGCCCCTCAGGTACAAGTTTTTGATTGGACACACGTTTTCATTCTTTTGGACGTTTACCAAGGAGCACAATTGGATGGGTTACCTCATAACTCCACTTGGGACTTGTAAGAAGCCACCAAAATGTGTTCCCCACCAGCTGTCCATTTCCTATTGCCACCAGTGGCAGATTTCTGATTTCTGCATATCCTTGCCATTGTCTATTTTAATCATTCACTTTATCACTAATAATTATCATTTTATCATTAATTTTAGCTTTCTTACTGAGCATGAAGTGATATTTCATGGTGGTTTAAATTGTCTTTCCTCAGTGACTAATGATATTGAGAACATTTTTATGAATTTTTTGGCTGTTTCTCTACTTCAAGAAAATGTCTATTTGCATCCTTTGCCTATTTTTGCCTTTTCTTTTTTTTAAACATTATTTAATTTTTTTTTTAAGTTTATTTTATTTTTTAAACCTCATTTATTTATTTGTGTTCTGGCTGGCTCAGCCTGCCCTGGGGGTGGGGCTGGTGCAGCATGTGGTGCCGGGGTTCGAACCACAGTGCCTGTGGCTGCCTAAGCAGGCACTTTAGACCACTGAGCCATCTCGCCGGCCCCCTTAAATTTGTTTTTGTCTTTTTTTATTTTATTTTATTTTTTATTTTTATTTTTTTTTGAGACAAGGTCTCATTATGCAGTTCAGGCTGGCGTTGAACTCACTTTTGTAGCCCAAGCTGGTCTTCAAACTCAAATTGATCCTCCTGCCTCAGCCTCCCAAGTGCTAGAATTACAGGCAACCATGTTTTTTTAAAAAACAAACAAACAAAACCTTTATCTATGTTATGGCTGGCTCAGCCTGCCCTGGGGGTGTGGCTGGCGCAGCATGTGGTGCCGGGGATCAAACCATGGTCCCTGTAGTTGCCTAAGCTTTCCTAAGCAGGCGCTTTAGGCCACTGAGCCATCTGGCCAGCCCTAATTTGTCTTTTTGTTGAGTTACAAAAGTTCTTTATTTCTAGATGTTAAATCTGTGTTACATAAATGTCTTGCGAAGATTTTCTCCTATTCTGTTGTTTTTTTCATATTCTTGCCCATGTCTTTTGATGCACCACAGAATGTAACTGATGAAGTCCAATTTACTTACTTTGTTGTTGCACTTGTTCCTTACGCTTTTCCTGTCATATCTGAGAATCCACTGTCAATTCTTTATTTATTTTTTTTTCTTTTCTTTTTCTTTTTGTCTTTTTGAGACAGGGTCTCACTCTGCAGTTCAGGCTGGCCTTGAGCTCACTTTTGTAGCCCAGGCTGGTCTCGAACTGGCACCAATCCTCCTGCCTCAGCCTCCCAAGTGCTGGGATTACAGGCGTGCGCCACCATGCCCGGCTTCCTCTGTCAGTTCTAAAGAATTATGAAGATTCTTTCTTATGCTTATGTTTGACTTTGGTTTTGTGTGCTTTACCTTCATGCTTCTGGAGACTGCTCAGGGCCTCACGCACACCGGCAGGCGCACTGCCCCGAGCTGCCTTTCCCGGCAATCCCCAGGCTCCCACCAACGTACTTCACTCTAAAAGTCTTAGAGTTCTGCTTTTACACTTAGCTCTTCAGCTCCTTTTCACTCTTTTTTCTGTGCCAGTAAGTGAGCCTAAGGCCTTGTACACTCTAGGCAACTGTGCCACACCCGAAGCCCCTATTTGGAATGAATTTGGGGGTTTGGTGTGAGATCAGGCTCTGCGTTAGTCTGTTTTCTGTTATTAAACTGGCACACTACAGGCTGCGCAGGTTATAAAGAGAAGAGGTTTATTTTGCTTCCCAGTTCTGGCCCAGTGTTGAGGGGCCACCCTGAGCGATGGCCTTTGTGCTGGCAGAGTTCTGAGGTAGCACCCAGCATCAGGAAGCCAGAAGAGAGGCGTGTATGGCTGTGCTCTCCACTCTCTCTCCCTTCTGATAAAGCCTCAGTGTGTGTGTGTGTGGGGGGGTGCTCTGATTTGAATGCTAATCTGATGCTAATCAAAAAGGCCCCATGTCACAAAGGCCCCACCTCTAAACATTCTGTGAATATCTCAAAATAGAGACTGCCAGTATGTGTTTGTTTGTTTTTTAATGTATTTAGGCCAGGGTCTATAGGGTCTCTAGGACAGGGTCTACAGGGTCTCACTACATGGACTTCTAATGATTCTCCTGTTTTCAGTATTGGGATTGTAGGCACGCGCCACCACGCCTAGTCTCACTCGCCATCCCTGTGCACCCCTGGGGACAGGGCTGACATGGCAACCAGTATGCGTTCTAGAGGGGGAAGCCATAGTCAAATCACAGTGGTGTCTAACTGCATTCTTTTGGGGACTTCATTG